>JASFDG010000014.1:2891-13636 GCA_036937095.1 Phaeolepiota aurea
ACAAAGGGAGAGAAATACGTCCAGTTATGGAGAGCTGGCATCAGGCCTAATTATTCGCAGCGCCTAACTCAACCTATCCAATAATGAGTCGTTCTCGCCGTTGCATTATGAGAATCAAGGTGGTAATGGTAATAATACAATTGAGCGGTATCTAGGATTTTACTCGCGTTTGGGCAGCTTGTGCAGCATTGACACCCATCCATGTCTTCTCGACTAGGCCAAGTAGTTTCTGCATGTCTGAACTCCAGTCGTTCATAACATCTTCCGCGCTCTGCTTGCTTCTGAAGTTGATGACTCCCGCTGGTCGATCCACCCGTGCCCAGATCGTCCCGGAAACCACAAGGCGAGCCAGAACCTCTTCAGTTTGCTTGACCGTCAAATCAAGGAGAGATGTTAATCGAAGAAGAGTGATTCTCGTGTAGTACAAAGCCACCACACGGATGTTCTTACAAGAGCCGTTAGTATGGAGCATGATAACAATATAAACAACAAACATGTTCAATGACTCGCATGTGAAGATCCTCCCATCGTTTACTTGATCCAAAAACAGGGGTCTTTCGCAGGAAGGGTCCATATATTCCTTCAATACCAGGCCATCTCATCAGTTCTCGTGTGACGAAGCATTTGACAAGGTTGCTACTTATGATTAGGGAGATAGTAACAGAAAAGATGGAAGACATACTAGTGGAGTTCGAGTTTGGCTAACGCTGGGTCAGCAAAGAGATGGTGAAGCATGTCAGACTGCTCATTGTTGTGTGGTGCCAGGACGACATAGTAGACGATATGCTCAAGAGCCTATGAATTATTAGTAACCTGAACAATTGAAATGTAAATACCATACCGCTTTCCCCTTGTCGTTGACGTCTTCTTTGATCGACGGTGTTTCCCAAACTTTGTAGTAATATTTTGCGACATCCAGGTAGGAATCATGGTGGAGGGCGTGCTGTATCATCAGGTCATAGTACTTGAGTTTCAGGTCCTCATTTGCTGCGTCTTTCAAAAACTCTTCGTTAACCTTCCTTCCTCCCACTCGGACTTTTACCCATTCAGCTTCTCCACCGCCAAGCGAATCTTTGCCTTCCTTTCCTAGTTCTGCATCCTTCTGTCGAGCAACAGCTATAAGAAGTCGCATCTGTTCTAAAATGAATTCTGTTTTCTCTCGACGCTCCATTGACGAGTATGTTTCCACTTGTAGATCAGAAAGTAAGTCAGATGCAGTCTGTAGGGAGTCTTTTGGTGCTTTGTTCGTGGGTGATTTTGATAGTGCTTCATGGTAATGTGAGAGGATGAGTGTTACGCGAGCGCGTGGAGTTTCAAGGAAGATCTGGGAGTATGGTAAGCTACGATGCTAATTGTCAACTAATGAGAGCGTACCTTGCCCTCCGTTACGCCCCGTAAGGTTTCAACAAGTTCTAGCCATCGATCCGCCCCATCTCGTTTCTTGACGTCTTCCAACCAACCCATCACCAGTTCGACGATAGCCTGGACGGCAGCTTTGAGCTGGCCATGTTTCTTACTCAACAGGCTAATACTTGAGTTCAAAAGAGCATAATCTTGGGCGTCATAACAATGTTGTACAACCGCCTTTACTAGACGCGTGGTTGACGCTAGATCCGCAGCCTGAGGATAGCTTTAGACAGAGAAGGAGAGACGAGTCGACAACGCACGTTTCTCGTTTGCTTCTCCAACGAAAAGATTTTGTCCAGGCCATCCTGTAACTTGCCAGACTTTGAAAGGATCGTTCAAAGGTCAAGGACAGCCGTTTGATCAAGAAATTGATGCACCTTGATGAGGGTCGCAGCCTCTGGAAGTAAGGCATCTACTTCTTTTGTGTAGTCCTTTTCTTGTTTTTTGTTATCAGCCATGATAAATGTCCACGACGGTGAATGCGTTTTTTCGATCCAGAAGTGACGCGTCGCGGCGTTGTTAGTGTCTGTTTGTATGTCACGCTTCTTGAACCATGTGGCTACCATCACCTCTTGAATCGGCCTGGTAGCATCCGTTATCTCATCTTTGGGCTTCTGCGAACAAGGAGAAGGAAATGCATGTGTATTGGCATAATCATATGTTTTGTGAGTGGTTGCATAGGTGTCATCCTAGTCATAAGCGCCAGCACAGGTACGATAAAAGTAAGCATGGAATGTTCGTAATAACAAATAATCATTAACGGACTTGAAGGTTGTCCAGAGGAATGGAGGAGCCGTTCGCATTCGGAGAGGTCATATCCGATGGTTCTGATTGTATAGAGTCTGCAGGCTTCCTTGGCCTGCTTGGGAAACGCGCCATCGCGAGCTGGAGTATACGGGAAGGGAAGGCGAGTGGGTAACAAATTAGAAGCCTGTACGCAAGTGATAACAGGCCGAGGATAGATGGTACAAGGTAAGTGCCCGTGCGACGTGGTGAGGAGGGAAACGATCCATTCGTAAGCTGTGTGGAGGCGATGGCTTCGACGGCCTTCGATACACTTGACACTGTTGCGTCGACCTTTGTTGACACAGTCTGCGGCCTAGCATCGACGCTGGCCTGACGCGTGGCAGGGGTAGCGTCAATGGATAAGGATGCCATAATTGGCACAGCATCAACAGCAGAATCTACCAGTCGTGGCGACCATTGGATTGCGGTGCTGGTAGTCTGAGGTTTGATGTGAACCCCACGATCAGTGGTCTTGACGGTCGCGTCGATCCCTTTGTTTGATGTTTCGGGTTTAACGATAGCCTGGGGAATTTGAGCGAATGCCCTTTCCCTCGAACGCAAGCCCTGCAGGTGGGGTAGAATCTCCGATGTCATTTGCCAATTCTTTGAGTTGGCTTCGATGTATCCAGGCCGATTCTTTTCCTGGAACCATTTTAGGCTTTCAAGACCTGGGGCGAGGTGACTGAGAAGGATGGACACTTGCAATGGATCGCTAATCCACGAATGTCCAGCATGTAGGCGAAGGAGAGAAGGGGAGGACGATGATCGGGATGCGAGAATTTCAGCACTGCCTTCTCTAGCGTTGAACACGAGCGCGAGTGTGTGTAGATACCTGCAGCCGCTCATTAATGGGGCGAGATCCTCCAAGTTGACTTTCGGAGGACCTGAAGCTTGTGGGAATTTTGCCAACGGGCACAATCTCAAGGTTTCGAGATTTGGGCACGCCTTGGCGACGCCCTCGATGTCAGCAGGCGTGAAAACGACGCTTTCGGGGAGGTCGATGTCGAGACGTGTGAGGTTTACGAGGTCCGTCAAATGCTCCAACGATATGCGACCCGAGGCTGGCTCTGCTCTCGAGGTTGAACGCATGAGGTCCGAAAATTTAGAGGTGGTGGTTGCCGTGATGCGTAAAGATCGTAATAATTCGCCAAAACGATCGCACAAAACTGCAGAGAAATCTTGCCAGTCGGCGTTGTCCGGAGGATCCTCAATGACGAGGTCTAGTTGGGTCAACGGACTAGCGAGGTGTTTCAAAAACACGGCGATGTTAGCGACGTCTCCGGTAAGATGAAGCTTCTTGAGTTGCCCAAACGACCCTTTTGAAGGTAGGTCCCCGGTGAGTCGGAGCGCTGACTTCCTAATCTCCGAGAAATCTAGTTCCTCACCAGAAAAGACCCCACTATCGGTGGATCCGACTGAGCTTGGCGTCGAGTCCCCAGATCGTGGGCGTAGCTCGTCAAAGAAACCCTCTACCGCAATGACGGCTCTCCCAGTGAGATCGAGCTGGAGTGTTTTCAGCCGTGGCAGCGCCGCGACCCAGCGACCAACTTCTGGGGAAAGAGCTCCTGGGGCAACCAGAACAATCTTCTCCAGGGCGTCTTGGCGCAGAAGGAGTTCCGTGAAGGCGTCGGGCAGGCTCGTGGGAGAGATGAATGAGAATCCAGTCAACTTGATGCGACTGGACATGTCTGTCAAAAAGGCATTGATCTGTGGAATTCTGGTTGCAATCTCAAGATTGACAACGCTCAGATCAGGATTGAGGAAGAGGCTGCACCGCTCGAGAGCAGCGGCCGTTTCAACCTTCCAAGTGAGTTCCTGGAGTTGAGGAAGAATATAGGTGTGAGGGCGATACTCTTTGAGAATAGTGAAGACTGAGGCCGCCACGTTATTCGCGCTCTCATCATAAGTGATGCGACGGATACGTTCACTATATTTGACGATGGCTTTCCAGTCATCGTTGTTGGGATGCTTGGCCTGATCAACACGATACTCCTTGAGGAACAGAAAGGAGAAGCAAGTGGGGATGACGCACCAAGCCTAGGCCTGGCTTCTTCGCCTTTTTCAATATGCTGCCAGGAAACAACCCGATGATGGGCACGATCGAGTCTAAATCCCTCCATAAGACATTGAGGGCTGGTTCAGAAAGGGCGCGGCAGGTGCGGGCCAATCTCGAAAGGGCACGTTTGCCGTTGGGAGAGTCGAGGATAGTCTCCAGAAGCTTTCTCGTGGCTTCTGGGTCACGAAGGATAATGGGGAACATCTTTTGCTCGTACACCTCGTAGGGGTAATATGAAGAGCTTCTTCTTAGGCTGCCTTTGCCTTTACTTTTCAAACTAGCGCCGGTGCTGGACGACGAACGGAAACTACGGATGCTTTCACGAATGCTTGCGCGACGGTGAAGGTTGTTGAAGGATGCAAGAACGTTGTCCACTAGGGAGTTGGAAGACATATGTGTTCTCTGAATCCGAGAGGTACTTAACCACCCTACTGCGCGGATAACACGCCGTGGACTGTCATTTACGGGCAGCTGAAGGCCCACATTGCGATCAGTGTCATGTTTATGAGCTGAATTTAATGATGGGAAGTTTCATTGGTCCTAGAGGCCATGCATTTCAAATGAGGCCGCTGTGCTGGATGTACGGCGCGAAGGATTCAATCTTTCATTACTGGCCCAGCATCTGATACTGACTGTGAAATCGAAGCGAGATCAAAAACATTGGATTCAATAACGCATGTGGAGGTTAAAATTCGCTTTCTCTGTGACGCGTGCCGTTGATCGAACGTCGCGCGTAAGCCACGCTGCATGTTACCAGGCGTTAGGGATAACCTCTGACCCCTTGTTTTCCTGAAATCGACGACTTGCGTTGAAAAAAAAAACATCGTCCAATAAATCTCTTCAAACAAGTTCAGAATCAGGATATCAACAGGGATGTAGTAGTGTCAAATACCATGGGCGCCTATAACTCGCCGACCTCCCATGGGACAGGTTCGCCTTCCCAATCATCCTCGCCTTCTGTGTCCTTTCTGATTTCATCTCCATCCCGTATCATATCATCCTCCCCTGCATCCCATATTTCCCCGCCCCTAGCGGCATTATAGTTGCCCAATCGCTGCCCGTAGACCAAGCTTTTCACCACACGTGCTTCCTCGGAGTCTCGCATTTGTGCTGGATGCAAAGCAAGCATGCTGCGAAGCTTATCCGGAAGGTCGACCTCGAAGTTGCCTGCTCTTTCGTGATTATCTAAAGGCAATGTCGAACGTTGAACATGAGGCGCCGCATGGCTTGAATAGCCCAAAATAGGATCTGAATCAGACCCGAGGTCGTCGTTGTCAGATCCCTTTTCAACATGACATGTTTGTGCTCGTGTCCGGTCCAAAATCCTGAATTTTGCCGATGATTCATCTGATGAGGTATCATGTTCATCTTCCAACTTTACCCTCTTTCGATCTTTGGAGGGCCTTGCAACAGCTCCTCCCTTACCCTTTGTATACGTGCTAGAATGCTTCGAAGGATCGAAGGGAGGAGGAGAAGGTGGTATGAGGAGGGGTCTAATAGCCGGACCCTCATCGCATTCCTGCACTTCCATCTCCACTTCGGACAGAGAACGTTTTCGTAAAGGCCGATTAATTGGCCTTTCGGTTGTCAGTGTACTCGAGAGGACACCTTTGCTGGATGAAAGTTTAGCTTGTACAGGCAGTCGATTAATAGGCAGAACTTTTTTAACTCCTAGAGATATTATTTTGCCCCCATTGTCGCGCGAGTTTCTTGCTGTGGCTTTAACTAGCGAGGATACCGGAGAATGGTGGAATGGACTTTCTGGGTCCTGGGTACTCTTGCTTTCTGCTTGGTTACTGCTCGGTTTTGAACCAGAAGCGCTGGTGGTGGTGTTCTCCTCAAAGAGAAGTTTGAACGACTTTTTTCCGGCCGCTTTCACAGGCGAATCATCTATGAAAGATGTATTAGCTGCGCTTGACTGATGAAAATCATCATCGTCGTCTCTATCGGGATCAATGTCGAACTTGGGAAACGAAAGGACGGTCTGTGAATCTATGCGGCGCCGTTTGTCCTTCTTTGGGGACGGTGATAAACGCTCCCCACGCAAACGTTTGCGAGCACGAAAAATAGCACTAATTGCAGCTGGGGGAGACTCTGGCGGAATGCTAAGTGTGAATGTTGGGAGGGTAGAAATAGGCGATGTGTGTGCTGGTGTCTTTGCTCTGGGGCTAAAGAATAGCTTGGATGGCTTCGCAGTCATGCTTATCTGCTTACACTTCCCCTTATCCTTCTTAACTGGCGAGAAAGGGTTGAAGGATGATAGGGGTGAGGTAGGTTCTGCGACGCGCTGTTTCGTGTTAAGCAGGCTGGACCAGTGCTCTGGTGGACGGGTGATGGATCGGGATGGGGTTGAAGGGAGGTTCCGTAGAGCATCATTTGTGCTTGAGGACGGGCCATATGCAGAGTTGGCTGCCGCAGTCTTTGATAACTGCTTGTACAGTTTATATTTCTGAGCTAGTATGGTGTCAGGCTGGTTCGACACTGGAAGGTAAGTTACTGACCAATTTGAGGCTGCTTCTTGATATCTGCTACGGTCGCTTCGCGTCCATTTTGAGCCTTGAAGTTACGCTCCCATGATTTGATATCTGCACGGACGACAGACACGTCTTGCATGGTGGTGGTGTGTATTTAACAGAGTTGAGTCGCGTCCACAAGACCAAACAATATTTGGTTCAAGTTTGTTGTGAGGTTGTTGTTCCCAACGACATGCATGCCTCTCGTCCGCGTCACAGTGTCCTTAGCCTCTTCGACCCCCTCGCCCAGACCCCCCGTCGTGGCGCTCCGCCTACCATCGATGACAAGGAAAATTCATGCATACTAACAGCGGGAAATCATGTTTCCCTCACTGCATTCTTCAATCGAACACATATGCCCTCTCAGCTCGTATCCTATATTCCCAAGCGCCGCCTTATAGACATTGGTGATATGACAATCGAAGATGCGTCAATACATGACATGCTTACAGATGACGACGACGGTCTTGACAGTCTACGCTCCGAGCTCGAAGACGAGGACGAGAACGCTACGCTGACATTTCGAGATATGGTTATTGCTGCCACACCCAAGGCGAGCTCACTTGAGACTGGCCTAACAACAGCCACACCGCGTACTCCTCTGGGTGACCTCCCAGCAGACCAGGAGGTTACACCCATGGCTCGAACCAAGGTTTATAGGCGGCAAGTCAATGCAGCACAGTCAGCACTGGTTCACACCCCGCCTTACATAAATGAGGGCATGTCTGGCGAATATCACGAATGGACCAACCCCGGAATATCCGCACCGTCACCTAGCATAGGCAATGCAGGAAAGATAGAGGTTGCCCCGTTATCACGGCGTAACCTATCCCCGTCGAACCCACCCTCACCCTTGATCTTGGCACCATCGTCCCAAGATTTGGGCAACTCAGTCAGCACTCTTAACCTCGAGGAGCCGACTGACGCCCTCATCACAGAAACCATGGTCCCTGTGTTCATTTCGCCGTCGTCCCCCTTAATGGTTGCAAAACCAATAGAGACCCCATCTGAAGAGGGTAGCGATATTTTTCCCGCACGATTACGCCTCAAACCTCCAAGTGCATCCCCTCATAACACAAACCGATGCTCCATTGATCTCTATTCGTCCTTTCAGCTCCACCTACAATCCCCTGACAGTACATTCGACCTCTTAAATGATAAGATATCATTCTTCCAGTCAAAGAATGGGATGGACTCTTTCTTAAGTGGGGGGGATGATGATGGCTTTGATGTCAGCCTTGAAGAAGATAAGATGGAAGCGGAGGTTACATCAATCATAAACCGACAAGACAACACGGCCATAAACGAGCCATCGGCACGGATGCAAATCATCCTGCCTGATACACAATCTAGCGAAAGTAATGATCCAATACGCATTGCTCTTCCACCAAGCCCTATTGGTACGGTTACTCGTCTTGATCCTTTTCGCTACTTAATGGCTTCTCAGATATCGGAATGACAAACCATTCGGCCAATGGGGAAGCGTCCTTTGCGCCTACAATTACTTATTCCCTGGAACCGGAGAAACGAGGCTGTTTAAGTGAGTTCAATGGTTGACATTTTGAACCGTCCTTACATCTCTCAGCCCAATCTACATCTCACCATGCCAATAAGTATAAGCCGAATCCGGAGCCATCTGCTCCATCCACTCCCGCCTGCAGGCCATCTTTATATCCCGAATCCACCCCAGGCTCTTCTAGGGCTGGGTTGCCCCCTCGACCTGTCCCGCCAGCAATCCCTGCCTTGAAGATCATAAAACGTTCCAAATTGGTTACACATCCAAAGTCAAACTCAATCAGCAGTATGAGCTCGTTTGGGGAAACCATTGCGAGACCAGGCCCCCAGATTGTCGCGCCTGTCAGAGGCAAACCTCGACGAAGCGTAACTCTAACCTCTGCTGACGGACTTGGATCTTTACGACATGATCCGTCCATCCAACCCGTAAGGGCGACAAGACCGACGCAGCCAACGATCACGGGTCCGCAATCTCCCTTAAACCCTACTTCTGGAACAGGTCCACGGCGCGTGCTCCTGTCCGAGGAGCAGAAGGTGCCACCTTTGCCAGATTCGAGACCAAAAATTGGCGGTACTTTTGAAAGAGGAATCGCTATTGCTGGTGGGCCGGGTCCTCGGAGAGTGGCTGGGCCCCCTTCCAGTACCGCAGGACAACCTCTTCCGAAATTGACTGTGTCGGTTGTGAGTGGACTGAAGCCTCCTGTTAAATATGGAGGGTCTCGAATGAGTTCGGGATTACCCAAGCCTATCTCAAGAACTCAAACGTCACGGCTACCTGCTCCCATATCAACGGCGACCCATAGAGCAGGTCTGATGGAAGGAGGAATGATGAGAAACCCTTTGTCGCGCCGAGCTCTTTGACCCCTCACTCGAAATCTTCCGCACGGACTACCAAGCCCACATTACCTGGAACCCATTTAGGTTTTCATTTATATGATTCGCAGACTAGCCTGCTCCCGTAATAGCTATGGAGAGTGATTATATTTGTCAAATAATGCGCCCATATGCAATCAAGATCCATTCATCATCTTCAAAATTTCCTCTGGCGTCCATGGTGTAGTAGTCAGATTTGCACATGCATCTCGAAGGCGAATATCAAGGCAGCTCATTGAGCCAGCCTCAGACACATCTGTGTCATTGCTGTCGTTGCCCACTAGTGAAAGGTTAGAGTGGTTCATATTTTCGATGTTCATTTGCCGAGTCTTGGCTGATTCCCTCCTAGTCAAGACAAGAGGGGATATCGCCACGGGTCTGTTCACCGTGGCTGAGTTCGTTAAAGTGGTTCCATGGATAAAATTACTCCCGAAAATGACTGGCGAACGAGAATAAGCTGCGGACCGGTAATGGTCCTGATACCGTTTCACTCCGTGGTCAACTGTAACGGCCTCCGGAAGATGATAAGTTTCGCATAATGCAAGGCTATCCGAGATCGAGGTTTGCAGAAAACCTTCGTCTATGTCGATATCGCTTTGTCGGGATGCCTGGCACTCAAGATACCAGTCCAAATCGAAGACGTCTGGATAAGGAACCAGGCCCAGTTGTGGAACCGGATAGCCAACACCGAGGACCTTGGACACCGCCCCATGATGCATGTAGCTTGTCCTCTTCGGACTGCTAGTGCACGAGGGCATTGATACTGACTGACCGAAAGGCATCGCTGGTATGTCTGAGAGAACGCCTGAGACAGCCGAGAAAGCCTCATCATCGTAGTCAATTGGTGTAAAAACCATGCCTGAATTCCAGTTACGTCGAGGACTTGATCGGACTTTCAGTTTCTTCGATGGTGGTGGCTTGGACGAGCTAGCAGCAATCGTATGCTTGTTGTCCTTTAGTTGCGACTTGGAACCCCTCGGACGCTGGGAGCCTTGGGCCTTGCCTACTTCTGTGTTCCTGTGGGGTGACTTCTTGTCCGTCGGGAATTCCGACGACGCGATGTCCTTGATACCAGAGCCTTTCATCTGCGGTACCTGATTGTGATGCGGGTTTGATGCGGGCTCTTTGATGTTATCGATATCTGGCGTTGATACGCTCCAGTCCTGTACACAAATCTGAGGCAGCGAGAACGAGGGCACTTCATGGTTTTGGCGCCAACTTGTCCGACCCTCGTTGGTTCCATCGTTCTTTGACCAGAGGCTAGGATGGCGCAGGAAGCGCTCTTTTTCCGCTTTCCAGATAACTGAGGAGAACTGTTAGCCGCACAGGTTTATCAACCAATTTTTTTTTACCGTTGTGGTCCCGTGTGGAGTCTCGCCCACAAGTAGGAGATGATGTAGGCAGTCCAGTGTGATCGAATCGCTGAAAATAGAAGCACAACGAGACCCAGATGGAGCGCAAGAATGAGAGTGCATTGGACCATATTGACCACGCCATAGCGCATGAAGGCGACTGACATTATGGGCAAGACTGCTAAATATGCATTTTAAAGAAAGCGAATGGCTGACAAGGCAAGATACTACTACTACTACTAC
>JASFDG010000014.1:13734-144913 GCA_036937095.1 Phaeolepiota aurea
ATACTACTACTACTACTAGTAGGAGGCGTGTAGTACACGTGTTGGATGGGTATCATTCATATACGTGATAAGCACTCGGAAGGATCCTTCTTTCCAACGCCAGTCCATTCATAAAAATTGTCGGTAGGTCTGAAAGGGTTTTGGGTTGCCACTGGGCTTTTATCGCCGAAGGTCTTCAAGTTGAAAGTCTCTGATCAAAGCCATGCATAGACAAACAGCATCTTGGACGACTAGCCCCAGCCCTTTATATGACTTGTTCAGCCCATTTCAACAGAAGAGCTGTGATCACCTGCCACCCCCTTCAAGCGCCCAATCAGCCACGCACAGCAACACTAGAAAGGTCCTCCCTCAATTCCTTGTTTCGAAGAAGGCCCAAGTTCCTTCTCAGTTCATGACCATTGAGCATGTGCCCGCGAACTTGAGAATCAAGAACCTCCCACCCACGCTGTACAACGATCCTGCATTCTCACCTGATCCCCAAAGCCACCCTTTTTTCGTCACAAGTCACGATTCTGCCTGGGGCAGCACCCCGACACTTGCCCTCGGTCATCCTACGTTGAAAAACCAGCGTCGGCATCCCCTTGCCTCTGGACTGCTGCATAGAGAGGAATCGTCACGTTCATACGAGTCTTTGCAATTGTTACAGCCGCCTAACTCCCCGCTTTCATTAGAAAGTCCGGCAGTCGATCGACCTTCGCTCTTCAAGCCTTCCCTCCCAAGTGCTAATCCACCAGCCTCTGAAAAGAGATCACAAGCTCCAGAGCCTTCACCCTCCAGTTCTCTCAACTCTCCAGCCATGAAGCCACCTCGAGCTACAGCACTGCAAAAGGCAGTGCCACAGCAAGAAACGAAGAAACGAGGCGGGTTCTTGAATCTGTTTAGATCCACTCCAGTGGAGAAGTCACGGCCTGTATCCGCATTGAAGAAGCCTCGTAATGGCGAACCTGAACCCTCGAACTATCGAGAAGGTCCCATACCCAAGAGACAAGCTGCTACTCGCCACGAATCCTTGCCTGAGCTTTCTCGTAGAAAAGAGGAACCAGTCATATCGGAAAGGAGAGTCACACCTGCCGATAAAAGCTTCCATGCACCTCCAAATTCCCGTCCCGTCGATGGGCGCCATCGCCGGGTCCAAGACCTTGACCGGATTGACGAACTTGATGAAACAAACCCTCTAGGTTTACCTGTCCACCACGACGGTCCCTATGAAGCAGCCCGCACAATGCAGAGCAAGTCTCAAAGTGCTTCCCCACATGGCGGGTTTCCGTTCCCTAATGCCCCCTACACCTTCAATAACAATGGTACAACCCATGTACTTAATTCCGCTCGTTCATTTTCATCTTGTTCTAATGTTATTAACTCTAGCCTTATACCCCACATCAACCCTTCACCATATCGTTAAATTTATCACCTGGTCAGATTCTCCCCCGAGCTTTCCAGGCTCATCATCTGGGGCCCCCAATACCGACCTTCAAAAACCACACTCCCAGTGTCCCCCAACCCGACCCCCATCCAGCCCCAGATCCATCGCTACCCCGACAGAGGCAACCTCGTCATCATCACACCTTATCTGCATCGCCCATGCTAAATACACAGCCATCAGTGGCGAGTGCAGCTCATCCGCAACTAGAGCGAGAACAATTAGAAACACGGATGAATGATCCTTCAGTCAACATAGGGATGTCCATGTTGCAAATGGACGACGACTTCAACCCCGATCCTCGTGGTGATGTGCCTACAATGCATAACGAACCATCAGGAGTCTCTCATCATTCTAATGGTCAAGAATTTGACCCTTATGACCCTATTCATCTTGAGGGTCATACCTCCAAGGAACAGCCACACACTCAACTCCGCCCTCGTGACCCTGTATCCCTCTCAAAGACCAATGGGCCTGTAGGGGTTGAACCCGAAGACGTGCGTAATCTCGACGAGGAAGAACATCGACGTCAAGCAGCCGGTTCACCGATTCCTCTCGTTCGCCAGAGCTCTCGTCTGATAATTGTAAATCCATCTGAACCCTCCACTGTCCCCGATGCGGCTGGACGTGGCAGCCCTCCAAGGTATACAGCAGACCTCCCCCCCTCAAGTTCGCAAATGCGGCCAATGGTTTCTTCATCGTCAAACGCTCACCTGGACGTCCGACGTCCCGCGGTAGTCAGCCTGATTGAAGCGGACCAATTAATTCATGACAGACAGAGGGCTTCTTTTCAGCGCAAGGAGGTCATTCAGTATGAAGATATTCGTAATCTTCCACAGCAAGCAGCGTTTCCCATGCCGCAGCAGGTATTGACCCCTCCAATGCAAAACAGGCGAATAATGTCAGACAACCCCGTTCAGCCAGGGATCATCCAGTACGAAGATATTCGATCGCAAAACTCTCCATCTCCCTCCCACAGGAACAGTTCACCAGGGGAGATTGCTTTGGAGACTCAATACCAGCAATATCGCCGGGAACTAGAGCGTGACTCGAGAAGCTCGAAGCAAACAATGTTGTCGTCTGCAATCCAGCAACCGCTCAAACCCCGTTATGTTCCTAAGCGGCTTGTAATGCCCGCCCCTTTGCAGCAATCAACTGCGGCTCTCACACAACAAGTCCAACAACGTCGCAATTCCCTTGCCTTCCATTCTCAACAACCCCGCGTGCAGTTCCAGCCACACGCCGGCGTTTATTCATCCCGGGCACCATCGCCACCTGGGTTACTCCCGCTCTTGGGCAAGGCCGCCCACTCGCCGCTTGCGCAAGATATTGCGGCTTCTGCAAGTCGCAAGCTGCGAAAGCGAAGCAGTTTGTTTGGGGCGGTGAAGGTCCATGAAGTACCTGCAATCGCTGCTGTCTCGTTCCCAGTCGATGCTGGGTTCAAACCTCCTTCCAGTGATCCTCGGCCCACCCGAGCGAAGACAGAACGCATTCCTAAAAGGGTATTGAGTAAGAGGAGAACGGATCTTTGACCCTTGTCATGCGACTCTCAAGACCTTGTTGATGCTTCTCTGCCTAGAGACTACTTGTACCATCTCCAAACAACATTGCGTCCTCCTCTCCCACATATTCACTCTAAATTTAATTCATTCATTCTGTGTACATTGGTCTCTGGCATTGTTTTTGACATATTCGCTCCATTCATGCTTTCGGCGGACCATCTCATTTCCACAATACATTTTTACCAAGCACGCGATAACTTTCTCACTCATTTTATATGTGGATCACTGTCTGTACTGTACCCATTGTCTTCTATGTTGTACTTCTTCAGTTTGATCATTAGAGTTTAAAGAGATCATTAGAGTGGTATTGCGAAGGCTTAGAACTTTTAGCCTACTTTATGCTTGGATATGGGTTGGATGGCCTCAAACGCTGTGCCAATTTGCCACTAATTTTCGCAATCACTTCCAAGTTTCTGAAACTCGCTTTGGGGAGAGCTCGCCAGATGGTTCCCTTTACCAATCCTCCATGAAGGGTTGTTGGGAGACTGCAATCAAAAACATCCCATTGCACAAGAAGGATGGGGCTACTGCAAATGTTACATCAGGCGACAATTTATGGTAGGGATATAACATTTTTCATCACCAAGACAAGGGGAGGAGAACGATATGTGGGCAAGCGAATCAATAAGTCAGGCGGAACATGAATTGAAAGCTATATTGCTTTGTATCAGGGTCCCAGTGTGACCAGTTCCAATAGCCGGCATCGTCGCTTTCGTCTTCTATCTCGCGAGCAGGTATCCGGAAAGCAATGGTTTCATAAGGCTC
Source organism: Phaeolepiota aurea (assembly GCA_036937095.1). Lineage (NCBI taxonomy): Eukaryota > Fungi > Basidiomycota > Agaricomycetes > Agaricales > Squamanitaceae > Phaeolepiota > Phaeolepiota aurea. The sequence continues at coordinate 17,482 of JASFDG010000014.1, forward strand.
TGCGGCGACCTTGGGGAAGGGGCGTTTTAGTCATGAGGAGCGAAAGGGCAAAGTAACGTACGATTAGATACTGGTATGCTTTGTTGGGTGGCTCCCTTTTTTGCTCCCAAGCACTCATAAACCGACGTCTCGGAAGGACCCCCTCCTTGATTTGAGGCAGATGGACTTGTACCATCATGCCCTCCTTCCCCGTATCACGGTCGCGTACTTTTGTAACTCTGTATCCTGGTCGTCCAATTTTCAGGAACACCTTGCGCTGGATGTTGCTGGCGGCAGGTGCGATCATCAATTGAGAATCTTTGGCATCTCGGGCAGCGCGACGGGCGAGGTTCGTTTGGTGCTTTTTGCCTTGGGTGTGAGCGAGGTAGGAGCCCTCATTTGTGTGAAGTGTCAAACATAGGCGACACTCTAACGAGCCAAGATGATTCCGAAGAATATACGGATCCTTTTTCGATATGAATGCATGAGGAGGCGCAACGAAAGAACGAGCGATTCACAAACTTTGGCAAGGTCAATCGTTTCAAGAGCTAGCTTCCTGAGGCGCTCTCGTCTGTCCACATTCGTTTCTGACGCTCCAGCGACGCCACCACCGCCAAATTTTGAGCCAACGCGGTTCTGACAAGTATTAGGCTATGAGCATAGTCATGTCACAGCAAAGGGACAAACCTGAAAATCTACAATAGTGTCAGTCAGCTATCTGGAAATAGGGTTACTGGATTACTCACCCATTGCTGTAGGGAAAGATACTGGGGATTGTAATGGGAGCTAAATGTGGTCTCCAACTTCTCAAGAGACTGAGACCAAGCGCTGACATAAGCGAACTCATCAAGATTTACCTGAGCCGATCACACAAAACACAAAAATTATAACAAGCTCGCCGGACGCTGCACTCTTTACAGACGTTCAAGGCAATCGTACCTTCGTCTTAGTTTGCTGGACTTCAGCGATATACCCATTCTTGAGCTCTAGCTTATCCCTCTTCAAGCCAAAATTTTGCACTCAAATGGCAGTCCAAAAACGCACGCTCGACGAACCATCATCCACGCGAAAATCAAAGAAATCAAAGACGACTGGCGATGTAACCAAGCTTGACAAGCTCTCAGCCTCGGAAGGCAGCAAACTCATATCAGATGATGTCGACTTCCCGCGCGGTGGAGGGACCTCATTTACACCCCTTGAAGTGAAAGCCATCCGAGCGGAGGCTGTCAAAGAGGCAGATGAAGAGCTGTTCGAGGTAAGACTTTACGCAATCCAGAAGGTGAATTACATCCTTATTGCCTCTGGCTCAGGATGCACAAAATGAAAAGAAGAGCAAGAAACGGAAACGAAAAACTGAAGCCGTTAAACCAAAAGATTCATCTGCAGCGGGGAAGGGTGATAAAATCCGTATCGAGCACCTGAACTATAAGGTACTCCTTCTCCATATCTATAAACACACCTTGCCTCATCCCTTGACGTTAGCGGCTGAATGTCGGCATGAAAATTTTGGGACAGGTTGCCTCCGTATTACCTCTGGCTCTCTTAATCTCACTGCCAAACCAATTGCTCGCCCATGTTCCCATTACCAATATCTCATCACAACTTACAGGTTTGTTGGAACGCATGGAAGATGAGGCCCCGAGTTCAACTTCCGAGGTTGATGAGGAGGACGGTCATGCTTCCCAAGTACCTGACCTTTCCAGTTTGTTCCATGTCGGCCAATACGTTCGGGCTGTCGTTACTGCGGTACACGCAGCCGGTTCCAGCGACATGTCCGGGATTGGTAAATCTCGAGATGAGCTTGCTCGTGCAAGTAGAAGGGTAGAGTTGAGTCTCAGCCCAGAGAAAGTGAATGCTGGTGTACACAAGTCAGATCTCAAACCAGGATTTGTGAGTCCTTCAATCCCCCCTTCAGCTCTCAACTAAAAGCTCTGTGCTTAATCTAGACGATTAATGGTGCAGTCAAAAGCATCGAAGACCATGGTTATATACTTGACCTCGGTTTTCCTGACATTTCTGCGTTTCTACCTTTCAAAGACGCAAAACCCAACTCCTCAGAAGACGGGAAACTATTTGTTGGGCAACTTGTTGACGTTGCTGTCACTAAGGTCTCTGGCAATGGCAGGACCGTTACGATTATCATGGACCCATCAACGTTTATCTCATCCTCTGTAAGCTGTTCAACGACTCCCCTTAACAAAAATTTTATGGTGATATGGCCAGCTTTCTGAGGTTGCATCAGTCTCGTCTGTCCTTCCTGGAACGCTTGTCCAATCTCTTATTACATCTATCCATCCTGATGGCCTCAACCTCCAAGTCCTTGGTTTCTTTGATGGCACTGTAGATCAGTTTCATTTGCCCACAAACCCCCGCAAACCTTACAAGGTTGGGAAGAAAGTAAAAGCTCGAGTCTTATATGATTTTTCATCGACCCCTCCAAAATTCGTCCTCTCTCTAAGTGATCATATCGTTGCAATGAAACCCCGACGGGTTAGCGGCGAAGACCTTGCTTCAGAATTGCTCGCGATGCAGGAGGTCCACCCTGTGGGCAGAATCCTAGAAGCAGTCAAGGTTTTACGAGTAGAAGTCGAACGAGGGATTATTGTTGAGATCGGGTCGGGCCTTGAAGGCTTCGTTCACGTTAGTACTTTATAGAGGGTTATTACAGATGCTGATTCTCTTGCTCTCAGATTTCACACCTTTCGGATGACCATACAGTGTCACTCTTAGCGACTGGTCCTTGGAAACCTGGATCAATTCATCGAGCACGAGTGACGGGATATTTCATGTTCGATGGCCTCCTTCAGTTATCCCTAAAGCCAAGTGTTTTAGGGCAACGATTTCTGCAAGTAAGCGATGTTGGAGTTGGGGATATTGTCAAGGGTGCGGTCAAAAAGCTCACGGATTCTGCGCTTTTCGTATCCCTATCTGGCAACATTGATGGTGTTATCTGGCCAAATCATTATGCGGACATTATGTTAAAACATCCTGCAAAAAGGTTTAAATTAGGTGCAAGTATCAGGTGCAGGGTGTGTCCCATATTACTTGCAAATGCTCGTTTGCTGAAGAGTCCTCTAGGTCCTTGTGGTTGACCCCGACCGACGGCGCATCTCTTTGACTGCCAAAAAAACATTGCTTGATTCTACTCTTCCCATAATATCCCAAGCAGAGCATGCCACCCCAGGAGTCATCACCCATGCAGTCGTTTTTAAGGCATATGAGAAGCACCTCCTAGTGGAATTCTACAATAATATAAAGGCCCTAGTGCCCGCCAAAGAAGTCAGGTATGTCTGATGTCGCAATTTTTATCTCGCCCTAAACGCATTCCCCTGGTCAGCGAAACATCCATTAATAACCTTACAACGTCGTTCCCCGTAGGCAAGGTCGTCCGAGTATGCATCATTTCCGTTGAGCCCGATCAGGGACGTATCATTGCCAGCATCCGGCAGGCATCAAGCAACCCTGCTATAAGCAATATTAGCAGCATTGACATCGGAAACATTGTTAACGGTACCGTTTCCGAGATACACAAGGATAACGTTATCCTCACGCTTCAACCGAGTCAAGTTCGTGCTCTTTTATCGCTCAAAAATCTTGCCAACCATCGCAGCCTGTCATTAACACAACTGCGCGCAATGCTAACGGTGAACGACAAGTTGGAGGAGCTGGTCGTTGTAACTCGTAACGCCGACAAAGGCTTCGTCATTGTGGCTAACAAACCCAAAGCGAAGGCAGCTTTGCTTCCCAAAGGATCTCTAACCATGGAATCCATTACGATTGGGCAAGTTGTGGGAGGTCGAGTTACGAGGCATACACGACACGGTGCATTGGTTAAGATCACCTCGCACATAGGTGGCATACTACATCCAACTGAAACCTGTGATAACTACGATACGGGGACGCCATTTCCCGCTGTGGACTCCATCATCAAAGCGGTGGTCATCGATATTGACCAACCTAAGCGGCAACTTACACTATCTATGCGTCATTCAAAGATGTACCCCGATCAAGTGAAAGAAGTTGTGGACCGTCCAATCACTGTTATTTCTGACTTGGAAGTCGGTGAATCCGTTCGAGGTTACATTAAAAGCGTAACCGAACATGGCCTATTTGTTACCATTGGCCATAACATTGATGCTCGTGTACAAATCCGAGAGCTTTTCGATGAAGTACGCTCTTTCTATCTGCATTATCACCCATTGCTAAACTGTTACAAAAGTATATCAAGGATTGGCAACCTCGGTTCCAGCCAAACCAGCTTGTGAAAGGACGCATTATCAGGTCCATTGATATCCTTTTTCAGTTCTAGGTATCTGTCAACTGACATGACCCATGTAGCCTGGATCCTGAGGCCAAGAAAGTGGAAATGACATTTAAATCTGGAGACCTCTCGAGGCGCAACGGTTCATCCAGCTTGACAATCGGTGACCTACACGAAGGCCAGAAAGTTGATGGGGTCGTGAAAAAAATAGAAGACTACGGTCTCTTCATCCAAATTGATGGCTCCAAGCTCAATGGTCTTTGCCACAAAACCGAAGTATGTCAAAGTTCAACACAATAGGGAATCAAAGTTTAACTTTTCAATGGACAGCTCTCGGATAATAAGGACGCAGATGTCTCCATCGCTCTTCGGGGGTTCCGTGAAGGCGATCAGGTCAAAGCAGTGATTCTTGGCATTGACGGACGACGAATTTCATTAAGCCTCAAACCATCTCATTTTGAAGACGGTGATTTTGATCCCGAAGGAGTTCGTTCCGAAGTCGAGGACGGCGCACAGGAAGTCTTTGGCGTTCTTGACGACGTTGAGGTCCCTTCAAGCGGGGGTGAACATGAAGGCTTTGACTCGGACGATAACAACGCTGATGATAATGATGATGATCTCGAAAGTAGCGATGCGATGGACGTGGATTTGACGGCAGTAACGCAACTGAATCAGGAAGGGCTGAGGCAAGGAAAGGGTTCAAATCCACCGTCAGAACCGAATATCAGGCCAACGCTCTCACTTACGGGCGGGTTCCAGTGGTCTGGGAATAGCCAACGACCGGAAGAAGATGAATACTCCGACTCATCTAGTGAAAGCGACCATGACGACCAACCATCAAAGAAGAAAAGGAAGAAGCGCAAGCAGATTGAGCAGGATCTTACTGCTGATATGCACACCAAAACTCCCCAATCCAATTCCGATTTTGAACGTTTGCTATTGGGTTCACCAAATTCATCCTACCTGTGGATACAATACATGTCATTCCAGCTCCAGCTCTCTGAAGTTGACAAAGCTCGGGAGGTTGCTCGGCGGGCAATCAAAACGATCAGCTTTCGCGAAGAACAGGAAAGGCTCAATGTGTGGATTGCGCTCTTAAATCTTGAAAACGTTTATGGCGATGATATGTCAATGGAGTCAACTTTCAAAGAGGCAGCACGGGCAAACGATTCAAAAACTATCCACCTTCGACTCGCAGCGATCTTTGATCAGGCTGAGAAACTAGAGGTAGGTAATCCCTATAAATGTACCTGGTACTGCTGAGATAAACGCTATGATCAGAAAGCCGAGGAACAGTTCAAGCGCACCTGTAAAAAGTTTGGCCAAAGCTCCAAAGTTTGGACGCTTTTCTGCGAGTTCTACCTGAAACAAGGAAATCTCGAAGAAGCACGAAAATTACTCCCCCGTAGCCTCCAAAGCTTGGAAAAACGGAAGCGTAAGCCTCTGACCCTGAGATGTAGCCTCGCGATGCTGATGCGGGTATATCTGTAGATTTGAAGACCATCTCACGATTTGCCCAACTCGAGTACAAATTAGGGGATGCTGAACGAGGAAAGACTCTATTCGAGGGAATCGTTGACTCGCACCCCAAGCGATGGGATCTATGGTCTGTCTATATGGATATGGAAGCTGTTCAACACGACATTCAAAATCTGCGGTAAGAAACCCTGGATTGGTTGTGGAACCAGCAGTTTCGACTGACTGACTTTGCTGTAGAAACCTATTTGACCGAGTCCTATCGCTTAAAATGACAAGTCACAAGGCGAAGTGAGTTGCCATAAAACCTTTCTATATGCAAAAGTCTCAGTTGTTATCATAGGTCATTCTTCAAGAAGTGGTTGGATTTGGAGAAAAGGATTGGAGATGATGAAGGGGCTGGTGTGGTGAAACAAAAAGCAATAGAGTGGACCCAGAGAGCCGCGAATGCAGATAATAATTAATGATCAGTTAAATGACAACGAGTACATTGCCGTTCATAGGGGGGGGAAAAGCTAAATTAGCTGTAGGGAACGACGTTTAATGAACACCAGGCAGAGCAAGGAGAAAGCTAATAGAGTATGAAGAAGGAATCCAAGCGAGTGTGGCTGTCAGGATAAAAAGATATACGGTGGGTATATACGCAGTATACATAGATCAACGGGAATCGGGAAGAGTCGTTACGAGCGGGGTGATCTTGTCCGCTCATTGGCCAAAGGTTCAGAGTCGAATTCGCTCAGTGGCCTTCGGTTGCTCATCGAGCTCGCGAGATGCCGCTGCCAATCATCCAGTTCACTGGAGAGATGCTCGAACGCCAGAGCGTTTTCAGAGCTGGATGTGCTCGTCCTGTGGCCGGATTCACCAGACATGGGTCGTCCTTGGCCAAAGGTTGGCTGTTCCACCTCAAGGAGGATATGGATTTTGTGCGAAAGCTGCTCATTCTCCCGACGAAGCGTCGTGTTTTCATTGCTGAGCTTTTCAAGGACAGTCTCATCATGGCCACCGCGTGCGATGACGAGGGAGGACTGAAGGCGCTCGACGTCATGCTGTAGTTCTTCAACTTGGCTGAGACGATCGTGTGACTCCCGTTCAGAAGCCACCAGGCTGTCACGACAACGTTCGAGATTGGTCTCCAAGTTGTCAAGGCGCAGGCGCAGCTCTTTGTTTTCGGTCTGTAGGCGTTGGGCCAGCCGTTGCGATTCCACAAGCTGGACTCGGAGGTTGTCATCCTCAGCAGACGGCGTACTGCGACCATTAACGCTACGGCTTCTCGCGTCGGGCGTTTTTCCGCTTCGGGCAGCGTCCAAGTCATTCTGTAGCTGTGTATTGGTGCTTTTTTGCTTGTTCAGCTCATCACGCATCCTGCGCATCATTTTTTCAGTGCCCCTATTCGTTCATTAACATGACACCAACAAAATGGTGCAAAGCTACTCACTTCACATAATGGACGGCCAACTGGTAGTCTTCCTCTAGTTGTTGCATGCGAGACTTGTAACCACGCTCGGTCTCCTCCAGTCTGCGCTCCGCCTCAGCAGCACGTGCATCAGCCTCGCTGTCACCACCGGAACTAGCAGGACTTCTTGAAGACCGCACCTGGTCGAGTTGTGTTGATAAAGAACTGACTTGAGCCTCAGCGTCTCGCTTTCTCCGTAGAGCCTGGGCGAGTTCACGCTCTGCGACCTCGTGGAGCCGAGTACGCTCAGCAAGCTTGCTTTCAAGATCCGAGACAACGGGAGATGTGCCACCAACTGCCCTCGTTGATGAATGCATGTCTTCCTCGGCAATGTTGACACCATTTTCTGCAAGGTAGTTCCGAAGCATGGCCAACTTGACACTCGCCTCCGACGACTCCTTGAGCCTGTCGCGCAGTGTGACATCCTTTTCAGCGACCTCTTTGCGTAGTCGTCCGGTATCGAGGAGGGCATTGGAGAGCTGTCCGCGCAGACCCATCATTTGTGTGCGAATGAGAGACTGCTCAGACTCCAGCTCGCGGACGCGTCGCCTTTCTTCGGCGAGCTTGCTCTGCGATTCGTCGACGCGTTGCGACGATTCCCTCAGCAGCAGACGAAGCGATTGGGACTCCGCCTCGACTGCCTGCATCTTCTCCGAATGTCCGCGAATGACACGATCCTCATCAGCTTTCAGATCCCGGTGCGAATCAAGCAGCTCCCCAAGACTGCCCGTGGTGAGTGCGCGGAATGCATCTGCCTCCTCCCGGGATTTCGCCCACGAATTCTCAACATCCGTCAATCGTGCTCGCGAAGCCTCCGCCTCCGCATTACGCGTCTCCAGCTCCCCACGCAGTTCAGCTAGATCGGACTCAAGTGTCGCGATCCGCTCTCTCGCACGCTGATACTGGGCATCCACCTCGTCCGACCTTGCCGATGCCGATTGAAGCGCCGACCGCGCCTGATCCAGAGCCCGGATATGCTGTTCCCGGGAATGGGTCAGGTCCTCGACCTGGCCGCGCATATTCAGTTCATCAGCCTCGCGTTGCTCGAGGAGGGAATTCTGCGTCACAAGCCGGTCCTGATGATCACGGAGCTTCACTTCAAGCGCGTCATGTCGTTCCTGTAAGTCGTCATGGAGTTGTAGAGCCCGAGCATGCGATCCGTCGACCTTATCTGCCCGTTTCACTGCCTCCGCTGCACGTGCTTCTGCCTGTTCATAAAGGGTTGTCTGCAACGTCAGGGCGTCGTTTAATTCATTGATTTTGCGGTCCTGAGTCCATCTCTCGGTCATGAGTTTCGTCATATGCTGTTCCAGATCTGCCACACGTTCCTGCTCGAGGCGGTGTATCTCTGCCTCGTTTTTAGATTCAATTGCAGCCAGTTTAGCACGGTAAAAGGAAGCCTCCTGGGCAGCACTGGTTTTTAGACGTTCTGCTTCAGCTACACGAAGTGATGCCTGTTTGGCTTGTTCCACCATGGATATCTGCAGCGAAACCAGTTAGCCTCCCCTTCAAACATCAGCAAGGCAAAGGAGAGAAAGCTCCAGACCTGAATCTGCGTCTTGAATTGTTTAAACTTGAGAGCCAACTCCCCGTATTTTCCATCAGGTACGTCATCCATGGCCCCGTTGAGACTAAGCTCGGGGCTCCCCTCACGCTCCAGCTGCACAAATCCAGATTTTGTAGCCTTGCCCAACGCCTCCCTCATCCACCCCACCTGCTTCCTCGCGCCCTCCAACTCTGCCTCCTTCGTCTTCAAATCCCTGACCAGATCACCAGCTACGCTGCCCACCGAACCATTCCCCGTCCTCGATGATGGGCGTGCGAACCCGTTCACCACAGGCGACGATCCACTTTGATGGGAATAAAACGCATCCAGCGGGGGACGCGATCGGTCCACCGCAGGCGATGCACGGCCAGTGGCAGGTGATGCACGGCCCGTCACTGCAGGGGACATGCGCCCATTCAGGCCCATCGCCGCGCCAACAAAGCTCGCTGGCTGTACCGACGCACCACCATATGCATCGTGTGAGGTAGACGACGGCGACACTGCACGGCTGGTGACGCTAAACTGGCCTGGGCTCTTGGCGCGTGCTGCAAGGTCAGGCGAGACAGTGCGCTCACGCGCAGGGAAGGACTCGGATACCCCTGCGTCATGTCCGTCATCTGTACCAACATTGTCGTCGTCCTCCCGGCGGGGTCGCATCGGGGCTTTGCCCTTCGCGGCGGCAGTGGCAGTGGCTGGGGCCGGGAAGGGTTGTATTGTGACGCCATTTACGGGTCTCACAGATCTATTGCTTGCCGGCGATATCGCACGCCGAGGATCGTCACTGCCGTCAGAGCCTGGCCCGGTGGTTGGAGACATCGCGCGGCCATTACTGCTTGGCGTTGAAGAGGTGGGTGGTGCAGTTACGGACGGTTTTCGAGATTGGTTTGGATTGGGGGGATTTCCACTAGCTGGAGGCGGCCCTTTGCTGGAATCGGGATATTTGATATGTTCTGTTGCCTTTGAGTCAGCGTCCTATTGAAACCGAAGGGGGGAAAAGGTATACTCGTATCGAGAACATGTGTGAGATTTGGGTCATCAATCTGTGCTGGGGTGAAAGACTCTCCTCCCATCACAAACACCCGAGTGCCCATGGAAGCCATGGCATGTCCAGACCGCCCACTTGGTGCAGGCCCCATGTTCTGGAACATGTACCATCGCTGATCTGAAGTTTGTTCAACAGAGCCATCAGCTGAGTGGAGAATCAAGTGTTGGAAAGATACCGACTTGATATTTTGAATGCGGCGAGGTCGCCTAGATCTTTTCCATCAACACCACGTCCACCAAAAATATAGATGACATCGTCCACGATAGCGGCGGCGTGCCCCTCGCGTGGTGGAGGGATGAATCCAATGCAATCTAATTCGGACCACTTTCTCGTTTTCAAATCAAATGACCAAGTGTCATTATAATGGAACTGCCCATCGGTACCGCCAAACCTGATGAGAGATGTGAAATGTCAGCTATTATTAGCAGCATAATAGATAAATGGGATTGGACAGGAATTATAACATACACAATGATTCGATCTTCGTATGTGACACACACATGACCGGTTCGATGCGCTGGTTTCTCGGAGGTAGACGGTTCAAACATTTCCCAGGTTGCCCTAGTCCTCACTATGCGATGAGGTTAGATAGGGGACCTAGTCCCTGGGGAATAAATGTGAGGCTTACGTGAATTCAAGTCGAAAGCCCAAAGGTCATTCATAAATTGGCCATCCACTTGTCCTCCAAACATGATAAATCTAGATCCCGACATTGTCACTGCATGACCATACCGGCCCACTGGAGACGGTCCATATACAGTTACCCGTGTCCATTCACGGGACACTGGCCACCAGAATCAGCATTAGCAGTCTACAACCTGGAAAAAAAAAAAAAAAGGAAACGGATTACGCACCCAAATTTAGCAGATACAGCCCATCATCCAGAATCTCCGCTGGTTTCCCCTTCATCTCTGTCGTTGTATCGCCACCCCACACGATCAGGACATTGCTCACAAGCGCGCCGGCATGGCCTACGCGGGCTGACGGCACCTCGCCCGCCGTCTGCAATAGCGTTGTAGCATTCTCCCGAGTTGAGATGAGATAGAGGTCGTTCCGCGCTGCCTCCCGCACGAGGCCACCAAAGAGATAGAGTTCGCCGGCTGGTGTAGCCACAGCAGGCATGGCGTGACCGTACCGCGGGAAGGGGGAGGGCGAAGGTGCGGCAGAGGGTACGATACCTGGTTTGCTCAACAGTGTTGGCGGCAGCAAGGCAAGGCGGCGTGCGGACCATGGATAGGACTGTGAACGCTGGTGCTGGGATGGCGGAGGTTGCGCGGGAGGTGCTGATTGTTGTTGTTGTTGCTGCTGCTGCTGCTGCTGGAGCTGTTGTTGTTGAATTTGCTGCTGCTGGAGCTGCTGATGTTGCTGTTGCATAGCCTGCGCCTGAAGACTATTGGAGGGCTGTAATCCGGGGCCAATAGGGCTCCCAACCCGGTTTTGTTGCTGTTGTCGCTGCTGTTGCAGGGCCAGCTGCTGAGGAATTTGTCCGTGGCCATTACTACTCCCTGGACCAGCAGATAAACTAGCAGAAATGGTTAGATGGGCGTAAATTTATTGGGTTATACACGGACGCATCAATATTGCTTTCCTGGCGCAGGCTACCCGACTGGTGCTGTTGCTGGCTTGAAGCAAGCTCCTTGCTGCTGTTGGAAAGCTGAGCAAGAGCCTGACTGGGAGTTTGTGCCACAGACACGGAAGCTGGGGGAGGTTGTGCAGCAGGTTGCTGCTTCTTCCTCGAGAAGAAGGACATTCGTCGAGACCTGTTTCCAAAGAGGGACGGTATGGTTGGCTACGGATAACGAAACAGGATTATGAGAGGCGAAGGGGAAAAGAATAACTGGGAGTGAGGGGGAGGGTGGCGGGAGATGAGGAAAAGGGAAGTGCGTGCGCCTGAGATCAGTGCAGAGAAGAACTCGAACACCTTGAATCCTGCCAAAGATCCCAATATGTGATCCACTCTTAAAAATTTGGTGTTGTTTGCCTTGACCATCCATCCAAATACTCGTTTTTTTTTTTTCATCAGCTAGAGTCCAGACATTCTAAAGGTTACAAGTATATTACCTACGGAGGCAGAGGCTGTTGCTGGGAGCTTTAATCCCCAACTGCTACGGCCGTTGCATTCAATCGGCGTCGAAGGAACAACCACAGTAAAGATAATATATTAGCGACATGTGGCTACCACGCACAGACCCCTGAATGTGGCTGCTGCAGTCATTCAGTTGTACCTTTTTCTTCCTCCAGTTATTTACAGTTCGATACGGGTAGGGAGTGGAGAAGCACCACCTGATAAAATCCCACCATCAGCTGGCCAGTGCCGATGAATTGATGGATACGCAACTAGGCAACGAGGCCAGCAGAGATGTGCTTGGCCCCCCGCCCGGGCCTTGAGCTGAATGGGGAGTATAAAAAGTAGGAACCCAAAGCGAGGGGGACGATAAAAACGGAGCATTGTTCAGGAATCTGCGGAGACAAAGGACGATTAACAGCATGGCGCGGGAAAAAAAAAGCCAAAAGTTTGAGAGATGGTGGGTGAAATTAATGTGCTAGTCGTTCCAAGTTATGATATCGGTGGTGAGTTGGGAGTCGTGGCTGCGCTTCCTGTGTGTCATGAGATCGTCACGCGAGCGGAAGAGACGGTAGCAATCTGGTAGCGATCTCAGAAAAGTATGATAATCAGGAACATATATACCAGGCAGTGCGCAGATGAATATGGGGATTCTAAAGATACACTTGTCAGATGATGCAACTTTGAGGCGGACAGTAGCGCACTCTTGAGGGGCAACGATGGTGGCAAGGGAGCGAGCAGCCTCGAGCTGGGCGACGGTGGTTGTGTCTGCGCAGTGTTAAAAGAGGAAACATTGTATCATGTGACGAGGGACTTGACCGTCTTTGAGTGCTGGGGCAGAAGGCAGGACGGAGGGCAGAGAAGGTGACATGAGGGAGAGTAGTTAGATGTGACGTCACGGCTTTCACTTATGGGCGAACCAGAACGACCCCGCCACGAACCTCCGACCCCAGTTCTGCGCTGGCTCAGCTCGCTCATCTCAGACGCCATCAGTCCCGCACAGTCCCCACGCATCTCCCCGACGAGCTCAGTCGACTCGCTTGCCCTGCTCGCTGAAGCGCTTACCGAACCGATGCCGACTGTTGCCCGCCCTGCCTTGGCCCGCCTTCCTGATTCGTTTCGGCCTGCGCGTAATCTGACGCGCCTTGACAATCTAGCCCGTTCTACGCTGCCCGTGTCCTCTCTGTCACCACCCTTGCCTGTCACCATTTCTGTCAACCATCTCCCGCTCACCACCATCACTCGTCCGCCCTCCATTACAGTGAACCACTCGTCGCTGACCCGCTCATCCCTCGACTCCCTGCGCTCCGTCTCTGTCCGCTCGCACTCCCGTTCTGCCACTGTCCTCACCGTCACCGCTGGCGATCCCACTGCCCCCACTGCCCCTCCTGCCTCCTCGTGGTGGTGGTTCCAGTCAGATCAGCGTCAAAGTCCCCCTCCACAACTACCAAAGAAATGTTCTTCTTTTAAACCACCTCCTTTCTTTCTTTCACTCATACATCCCCAGATAAATCTCCAAAAAATCCTGTCGTGTTCTGTCATGGCCTCCTCGGTTTCGACTCGGTCATGATCGGCCCCGCCATTGCTTCTCTCCAGGTTACTCACTGGCGTGGAATAAAAGAAGTTCTCGAGCAAAATGGAACAGAGGTCCTCATCACTCGCGTCCCTGCAACCAGTAGCCCCGTTGACCGCGCAAAGGTCCTCGAAAAGAAAATATCAGACGTATATCCGGGCAGAGCTGTCCACCTCATTGGTGATTACACTTTCCCTTCAAAATCAAATTTCACTAACAACTGTTTGCAGGTCACAGTATGGTATGTGTGCCCATCTCCATTTTTGGAACACAGTTGTTAAGTTTTCGCCTAGGGTGGCCTCGACTGCCGCTATCTCACCACTCACCTCACCAATCGCAAATTCCGCGTACTGTCCATCACCACTATAGCCACTCCCCACCGAGGCTCCTCGTTCGCAGACCATTTCCTCTCTACCGTAGGCCGTGCCCGTATGCCCTCCGTTTTATCCCTCCTCGATCTGCTCCCAAACGGCGGCGGCGACGGCAAGGCCTTTGAATGCCTCACCCTCGAAAGTATGCGCCAGTTCAACAAAGACACGCCAGACGTGGAAAGCGTAAAATACTTCAGCTGGGGTGCCGTCTACGAACCTGGTTTAATCGATACCTGGAAGTAAGCCGTTCCCTCCTCCTCCTTTCCTTCCTCCCATTCATCGCCATCGATGACGCAGGTGGCCCCATTCGGTCATTCTCGAAAAGGAGGGCCCGAATGACGGTCTCGTGTCCGTTGAGTCGTCCAAATGGGTTTGTTCTTTTCCGCACACCTCGAGCCACTTTTAAAATGAATTCTTGCACAGGGCACTTACCTCGGCACGGTCTCCCAAGTAAACCACCTTGACCTCGTCGGCTGGGTCAACACTGCGCGCTACAAATGGGCTGAAATGACTGGCAAAGAGATCCAGTTCCGCCCTGCCACGTTTTACTTGGCCATCGCCGATATGCTCGCAAAGGAGGTCGAGGGGCAAGGCGAAAGTGTTGGTGCCGGGCAGACAGACAACGATATAGATGAGGAATCGCGAGAGCGAGTGACGGCGAGCGATGAACAACAGCTGCGAACGAAAGGCGTGGCTTTGGAAGATGACGCGAAGAATGCAGATTCAGAGCATGAACGAGGGCGCGCACAAACGACTGAGAGCCCCGATATGGCAGGAGCTGCTGATACGAACCCTCAAGCCACACCTGATAGACAGCAAGCTCCTCATACCGCACGGACAGATACTTCATGACAATGCAGTTTGCCAATTCATTCATGCCACTTCACGAATAACACAATAGCCAAATAGCCACTATTATTAGAGGACACAATAAAGCATAGTAATACCTGTCGATAGCACGAAAGCGAGAGCATTATACATTCATGTCTTGAAAGCCCACCTACATCTGCCGTTTCCTGAACATGACATTGGCAGTACGGTTCGGGAAGCAGTTGGCCTCGATGACCAGGTCCTTCGGACGCACGTCCCCTTCCACACGCACGTCATAGTTCATAACAACATACGCGAGCATCAACTTCAGCTCCACCGCCGCAAAGAACCGCCCCGGGCACGCACGCCGCCCGTACCCCCACGCAAGGTACTCCGACGTCGTCGTCACCAGCTGGTACCGCGTGCCCCCGCTCATATCCGGGCTGCCGTCCCCCCCGTCCGGAGCGTGCTGCTCCTCGTGCAGCCGCGAGAAGCGGAACCCGTCGAATTGCTCCGCGTCGGGATACAGCGCGCTGTCAAAATGCACCTGGTGCGACGCGGCAAAGACAAACGTGCCCTCCGGGATATGCGTCCCGTCCCCAAACGTGTACGGTCGCTGCGCCTTGCGCATCATCGATACTGTAAACGTGACCCCCAAGGTCACACAGCATGGTCACCAGCGCGCTAGAGATGTGTGGGCGTGAGAGACGCACTTGTTCGGAGGCTGCTGTATCGCAGTGATTCCTTCAGGAAACTGTCGACCTTGCGCATGCGGTCTAGCGCGGACTTTGTCCACCCGTCCTGCCGCACGGCAGCTTCGATTTCCTGGCGCATGAGCTCGACGCACTCTGGATGCACACAGAGGTGATAGAGCGCATGTGTAAAGCTCTGCCCAGCTTGAGATGAGATTGTGGATATGGTGATGACGAGGCATAGCGTACCATGGATGTGGTGTGGATAGCAGCAAAATTGATCGCCAGTATACGTGATGTGAGGTCCTTTACGGTCCTCTGGTTGCCCGTAGCCTCGTTCAACAGCCACGTTATGAGGTCGTTCTAGGGATTATCAGCTCCAACATCACAAAAGCACGCAACATTCTACCACACCTGTTTATTTGGGTAATCATCCCCATAAACCTCGATCTTATGTTGACGCTCTTTGATTATTGGTTCGAGGAACTTCTCCATGCGCCTCGTACTCCATCTCAGACCGACAAAGAGACGTGCAACGATGCTATGGACCGGACCTTAATGAGAGGGCCACAAGCCCCAGATAGAATCAACGTACGGTCGAACAATCTTTGGAAATAGGCTGATGGCAATTGCTGTTGTCAAGACTTCCCTCAAAAAACGAAGGTTGAGCGCTGTAAACTCGGGTTTCCGGCCTACAAGAAATTAAGTTGGAAACTTCTCATGATACGCCTTTGATGGGATACGCACACAGTGGCATCCCCACGAATATTCTGTTACTGGCTCTGCTGACCGTCTCCATGACAAAATCCAAAGCAGGGAGTTGCACCCATTCTAATTAGAAGCAATGAGCATAGTGTTCCCTGAGTGCTAGAGCGACCCACCTGACGCGTCTGCCTGAGGTATCGCGTCACTAAATGCGGCTGTGAGCTCTGCCCGGACGTCTGGGATCACCGAGTGCATATTCCTCGTTAACTGGGTGCCCATGACAGAGACATGGTATGGGTCAGTCGAAATGTGGCTCCCAAGTGTGTATGGTATTTGGACCATCTTTAAATGATGAGGTCAGAACGTGTTGATGATACTGTATGTCTGCTAGGCAGATGGTTATACAGACCTCGTTGGCTGCTTCGTGGAATGACATCTCGTTGTCCGCTGCTTTCCTCAGCTCCTCCACCAGGGCCGGTCCCGATACTACGACAATCCATCTACTCAAATTGGCTATTTTGAAGGCTGATGAATGATACTGCAGGGCCAAATGCCACCAATGTCATCATCACCTTGCCGCCAAAAGCGAATAATTTATCACTCACCTTGTCATAACCCTCCTGAAGCATGCTGTTCGCAGAAAATAGGAACTTCACTGCCGAGATATAGGACATGAACGGGCCAGAGAACCCGATAGTCGGAATCGAGCTCAGCTAGATGCCAAATAATAAGCGCCACAGACGGTGTGCTGACATAGACACGAACATCCCCCTTGGAATCTTTTATTCGTGACAATAGGACATACGTAACCAAGAATCCAAGAAGAACCCATACCAGCGTGTCATACTCGTGGCTCATAACATCCATGAGTCGTACTTCAGAATCAGAGCAACAAGAAAAAAAAGAAGGACAAAGTTCAACACCTGATGACACATCTCTGAAGATTAGATAAGATCCCGATTACGCTTCAGATTGATCATGGCGCACATAAGCGCTGGGTGATGGATGGCTATAAGTAGCGCGTATTCATGTTACAGATGCAATATTTGTGGCTAGTTAGAATGGATGGGTACTTTCAAAGGGTGTGCCGTCAATGATCACGTGACGATCAAAGATTAGATATAACCATCTCACCCACTTTTTCCTCCCCAAAATTCATTCTCCCAAGACTCTCCAACAAAGTAAACACCTCTCACAAGGCTTGAACTACAAAAATTTTACGGACCAGCCATGGAGAGTAACGTCCTGCAGAAAGTATCCTCGAATAAGGCTTTTGAGGGTGAACTCGCCAAATACAAATTCAAGGTGGGTAGCTAGAGCACACACTGTCTGCCAGCAGTAGACACAATGGATAATGGGGTATCCAACTACAATCTGATGCGTGGAATGCAGTCTGCTGTACTTGGAGGCCTTGATGCTAACTTCAACCTCTTTCTCCCACCGAATGCTTCTGGCGGGAAAGTCCCAGTCTTAGTTTACCTTGCAGGGCTGACTTGCACCGAAGATAATGGGTAAGCTCCCTTCCCCTTGGCCTTCTGCGCAGTCATGTGAGAAGCAGCGAACTGTTTCCAGGGCGCAAAAAGGCGCCTTCCTCGGCGTAGCTGCATCACAAGGCATTGCCATTCTCTTCCCAGACACCTCCCCTCGGGGTGCTGGCATCCCTGGCGAGGATGATAACTGGGACTTTGGTACCGGCGCGGGATTCTACGTTGATGCTACAAAACCAGAATATGCAAAACATTACAATATGGCAACGCACGTCGCAATTGAACTGCCTCAAGTAATCGAAGCCGCTGGAATACCCATCGTATGCTGGTTTTCATCTTTTCCCTAACAATGCATCCGAAGCCAAAGATTTAGGATTTCAAGCGCCAGTCGATATTCGGTCATAGTATGGGCGGACATGGTGCCCTTACTCTCTATCTCGCGTCCAACACGAAACAATATCGATCGGCATCAGCTTTTGCGCCCATATGCAACCCTTCTCTGTGCCCATGGGGCGAAAAGGCATTCAAAGGGTATCTCGATGGGGGGATCGAGGAGGCGAAGACGCGGTATGACGCAACGGAACTCATGTCAAGAGCCACAGAACCTGTCCATATCTTGATTGACTATGTAAGCACAGTGACACCCACATAGACTACCCACTGACCAAGCATGAATAAGGGAACTGATGATAACTTCTATAAACAAGGCCAGCTTTTACCAGAGAACTTCTTGAAAGCTGCTCGGGATGCGGGATATGACGAGGTTCAAGTACGGGTTAGAAGACATACAGGATACGACCATAGCTATTATTTTGTGAGCCCTGCGTTTTCGCTTCGCATGCTAAATGGCTGAGATTGGCCCAACAACGTCACGGTATTGAAGATCTCGACATTTACTTCTGATCACATCCATTGTACGTAGCTTACGAAGGATATTTGATTTAGCTCTAACTTATCTCTCACAGTTCATGCCAATTTCTTGAAAGCATGACTGACCCAATTATGACTTGTAATAGTGTGGACGCAATTGGTATAAATGTGCTCTACTGTATAGGGATCCTGCCACGGCCCGATGTTTCTATCCCGTGGCAGCAATTCTGCGACTATAAAGTGACTCGAGCTCATCTCTCTCAGAATGGATCCACTTGCTGTTCAGCGCGTCGTGCACCGTCAAGCGATGCCGATAATCATGGACCAAGAGCCCACTGACTAAGTCGCAGGCTACGATGATATCAATGCAGTCATGAGGGGCTTTTCGAGTATTAACCGCAGAACTCACCAGTTGGCAAGCTGAACCAGGGGTGCTCTTGGAATCCTACCTCCCCATGAACAATTCTGTCTTTGACCCTTGCCTCATTCGCCATGTATCCTTGCGACGATCTCCAACGATTGCTTTGGAGGGATTCGAAATTTCTGAGCCAGACATCCGAGCTCGTTGGATCCAGCCCATCGTCGAAGGGGTGGGAACCCCTTTAGCAGGGCCCTGGTTGAGTTTCGAGGACGATTAACCAGACAAGGGAGCACGAACGCAAGCATTATATATAGTATCACTCCAGCACTCCAACAATCCGCTGGCATGCTAATTTACGTGTTAATAGCTAGTGATTCCGCATATATGGAAACTGACCCAACATAACCAAGATGTTTGTTATCGAGCGCAAGGATCCCCTCTGGTGGAAGATACGAGACTGTGCCACACACGTTGAAAGTTTTTTGATATGCATTCGGGCGAGCAAGGCCAAAGTCTGCGATTAGGATACGAGGATATGGTCCTGGAGAGTGCAATAGTATATTCTCGGGCTGTAGTATAGCATGAGCGTATAAGGACTGCGATGCTCATCGCATATACCTTCAAATCTATTCTGCTTGCTTGGTTCAGTAATAAAATGGAATAGGCTTGAGCTGACCTCGATGAGATATCGACTTTTCGTGAAGGTATCGGAGTCCCTTTAATAACTGGTACATTATGTATTTCCCCTCAGCTTCACAGAGAGGGTTGCCTGCGTTAGTTGGCCCTGTTATGTACGTGAAGAGGTCACCCCCCGTGCAAAGTTGCAGGAAAATATGTCTGAAATAAACCCTTTAAAACTGGAATCTCCAAAAGGGATTATAAACTGCCTAACATGAATTTATTGTTTTCTTCCGTATCGTATATTTCGTTGATATTGGGCTAGATATTCATAAGAAGGCATGCAGCGAAGTTGCTCGAATGTGGACTGACATGCTTTAGAGTCATGAGGATCCTAACTTCTTTCATCACTTGTTCGATCTCATATTCACGTTTGGTTCTGATGCTCTTGCAAGCGACTTGTCTCTGCTTTGAGGGATCCAGCGCTAGATGCACGGTTGCAAATGATCCACTTCCAAGGCACTGGGAGGTCACAATGTAGCCACCTATGCGCTGGCACAAGATGTGAGCTGAGGTCACATCGCATGCACAACCTCAACCTTCTGAGCAGGCTGTAAAGGAGGAGTAGAATCGAAAATGGTCAAATTATCGTTCGGCTCCTTCCATAAATGAACGCAAGCGAAGTCTTTAAGAATAGGATGTGAGTTCGATAAATTGGCTATAGCCGTATGTTATGACCCAATGAATCTGGCAGTCCAAGGATATCACCATCCATAAGGATGATCGATGTCTTCCGAATGCGTTGGCCATTAAGAGTCACACCGTTCAACGAGAGGTCCTTGCGCTAGTTTAAAAAGGTCTTAGAAGGTATAGCGTACCCCAAAATACCTGGCAGGACACGATGATACCGCCGCTTGGGGAACGAACCCTGAAAAAAGTTGCTGTATATAAAATGAGGGGCCAATTTGGTGAAAGGCATCGCATACACGTATAGTTTGCAATGAAGCCCGGATACAATTGCATCATTGATGGTGTACGAACTGTGCAACCATTTAGTCCAATGGTCCACAATATGCAGAAACGGTTCCACTTACCACAGGTCTGGGTTCCTTCCGATCGTCGCTGGCTTCGCCAGACTCAAGACGATCGCTATGCAATGTGAACTACAAATCGCGATCCAGGTATATGGTGCATCATCACCTTCTTTTTTTCCATTACGAACAGTGACGAGTTTGGCGCATATATCAGTGAGTCCCAGGTGTCCACGTTCATATTTAGGCGAAGGGTCTCTCAAGGATGTTATGTGGTGGGATGTCTGGAGGCGAAATACTCCGGAGGAATCGCGCATTTATGCAGTTCGGTGGGTGGAAGGGAGAGTCAAAGTGTACTCAAGGGCGATGAAGCAAAATAAATGTAACATATGTACAAAAGTTTATGCTTGCTTCCTGACTCGTGTTTGGTCGATAACCTGACGTCATGCGCTTCACAAAATAATTACAACACATTCCTATATTCAAAGCACCTAAGCCTAATCATAACCCTTGCCACTACGTTGCTTGACTTTCTTCATCTTTTTGTGGTGTCGCTTACCATCAGTATGGATTTGAATGGTCTGTGGCTGGGCCATTGGTGTCCCATCATCGGCGACAGCATTTTGGTGGGGGTACAGTTTCGCTCTCGTAAACGCTCTCCCGCTGAGCTTAGAGCCTTGTACAAACGGGCGATCTGACAAACTAGAATCTCTTTCAAAAAACTCCCGATCGACCACACTTGATTTCGAGCCCTGGGCCTGGGCTGGCAAGATACTGCCTGTTACGATCGGGGAAGTGGTGCACACGAAGGTGTCTGAATTCTTTCCAACGCGTGTTACTGGCGCCCGCTTTTTTCCAACAGCGTGTAGCATTGCATTCTCGTGAGTTTTCGTGTTGAAGTCGCGCTCCGGTATCCCGGGTGGAGGGTGGCAGAAGAGAAGCTTGCCATTCACAAAGTCTTTCAAAATGTAACGCGCAGACCTTGCCTCGTCTGGGTTTCCTTGGCCTGATCGCATATACCCTCGGGCAACTAAGATGTAATGGATTTAGCAAGCGATAGGATTAATGAAGAGTGACATACTGGCATAAGCAATGAGGAAGTTTTCAGCAGTGATTTTACCGTCACCCCCCTCTTCTATGCCTTTGCTTTTAATTGTGAGACCATATGTAGCCTCGAGGATTTCCTGCGGTATTCGTTTGACAAGCAAAGCTATCGGCCCGGTATATTCTCGCATTTGATCAATCGGTAAAACACCATCACATATAAGGTCCGCCTTGCTTGTAGCAAACTGGGGAAAGACCAGACCAGGACAGTCGCAAAGTACTATCGATTCGGACAGGTGGATTGTCTGGAAGTGTTTTGTTTTGCCTGGTGTAGATGACACGCTCACTTTCTTTTCTCCTAGCAGAGAATTTATGGTGCTTGATTTCCCAACATTTGGGTATCCCACAAGCCCAACAACAAGTCTGGATGGCTGCTGTCCAGTTGCATCTTTGAAGTCTATCAAGAATATCAGGTTATCTTAAAAGCGCACATAATGGAACAGTCTTACCAGACAGATCTGGGGCTATCTTGGCCATGAGATCTTCCAATTCAACGACAGATAGAACTCGAGCGCGAGGGTCTTGACCTTCTGGCGTATCCTCCTCAGCTGAGAAATAGTCTTCTTCGTCTGTCGACTCATCGCTCCCGTCGTCGCTCCCGCCACCGCTTTCTTCTCCGTCCCCCGTGGTGTCATTCAGGGCCGAGGGATCGTCAATGCGATCCATCTCTTCCCTCAATGACTCTCTCCTCGCCTGTTGTAAAGCAGCGGCATTGGCTGCTGAGTAAAAGGCATAACGAATACCTTGCCGATCAAAGTGATCTGCCCAATGGCAGCTGATGATTATAATGAGGGAGAGTTACGAGCTCAGGGATACTATGACTTTACCGTTGTTGGGCAGTTAGCAGGTCTGCTTTGTTAATTAACAGCATGCTTCGTCTTTTCCCTTTCCCTGTCCCAGACTCTCCTTCATTTCCTTCCACATCACAAACATATGACTCTAAGTCCTCGCATCGGAAGCGTAGAGGGTTCCGCGCGTCGACGATCTGGACCACAAGGTGCGAACGTTCCAAAACCCTCCACAGCTGTCTCCAGACTTCTAAATTTCGCTCGAACGGGGTAAAAACGAGATTTTCCCGTTCTTGAAACCTATCTCAATCAGATTAGGTGAGAAAAGCAAAAGTTGAATCCGAGGTTTTACGCTGCCAATCCTCGCCGCCATTCTAAGAAGCCAGCCTTCTCCTGCATGTCTACCTCTGTTGGAGTCATTGATTTCTTCCAAGGTGCTCGTCTAGGCACTCGGAGTTGCGTCTTGTTTTGTTCATGTTTTATGAGGACCTTCCTCTCCTCTTCTTCCGTAGGGAGATACGGATTCTGCGAGGAACCAGCCGATTGTGGTATGATCTTGACATTTCTCCGTTCTGTTTTATGCCGATAAATTAGCAGACGTTGGAGCATAACCAAGTGGGTGACGTTCCAGCAGTGAATTCAGTACCAGCCAATTGTGCAGTATTCAGAAATTCATCAAGATCTCGTTCTTGAGTGACTGATTTCAGACGGTTTGTAACATCTGTATCCACCGAATACTAATCATTCGATTGAGTTGATAAAGCTGTTTCATTGGGGAACTACAAAAATACTTACCAGTCCAGATTCTTGCATTCTACGGGCGTCTTTGGCTTTCCGGTTGATGATTGCGCGTCCCAAACCACTGGGATTCATATCTCGAGTCTTTGGAGCCTATAAACAGGGTCACTCAGACGGAATCAAATGCCAGAAGGAGCTTACCATCGATAGTAAAACGAGTACTCGAAGCCCTGATTAAAATATTTATGGTCGTGGAGGTTGTCACTAAGTCAGACCAGGGATCTGTAGATGACAGATCTAGAAACCTTATGGAATGGATTGTCGACTAGCTACGTTACATAAGCAATGAGCCGCCAGAATCTGCCAGATGACTCTTGTGTGTGCTTGTGTACTGAGGTGCTCCAACTTTCCACCAACTTTACATTGATCGAAATAGTGCTGGGTTTGTTATGAAAATGTTACTAACTCCGAATATATAACACACAAATAACATGTTAATAACATATCTCACAGGAGGGGGTCAAAAATTGGGTGTGATTTACTGTTAGATTTTCTGGTGAAGGGCCAAGGCATGCCCACTTGATGGCAAAGTGGCGGGGATTGTCTGCGGCGAAAATTTCTGCTCCTAGAATTCAAACTAGTGCTACATTCACTGCAATTGCCTTACTATACTGCCATGCTATCAGAGGCTCAAGAGTGAGACCTCATCAATCTATGCAATCAATTTATAAACTCTGGGGATCAAGTCAGGCTGCCAGATTTGCTCGACCTCGTTAATTCCACAATAGCCGACCAAGAAAGTCAAGAGTGGAAGGTGTGGACCAAGCAAAGTTGAAGGCTTTGATCACGAACGTCAATTCCCATGGTCCAGGTGCTGAACTCCGGACATCAACAATCCCTCAAGCTGATAAACCGATCAGAAATCCTGGTGACTGGAGCATCGACAGCTTCATGGATGGCGAGTCGAGTTTTTAACATGTTAGATAAGAAATTTGATGTTAGTAACTTTGCGAAATTTATATTACATAATCTGAATAAATAACAGTTATTAACAAGGATATCAAACGTCACATAGAGCCTCAACATTATCTCACTAACATCAGCCAAATAATATCTAAACCAGCACTAGATCGAAATAAATGCTTTATTGTCAAAATCTATTTATAACAAAAGCTAGGGCCGTATTAGACTCAAGCATGCACAGGAGCTTCAAGGAAGGTTAGGTTTAACTGCGTAACAACGCTTAAATTCAGGGCTCAAGTCGATTAATAAAATTTGAATCTTACCAGCCTGTATCCACAACGGTTGATCAGAGCCATTTGCGTTTGGTGTCATAGTAAGGGTATAATTTGTATCAAATGATCCTGCACTCCAAACGGTAAATCCTGCCAGGGTGGGAGCATTCGATTTGACAAAAGCAAGCTCTTGATTTAAGCTAAAGGGAAGTTATAGCTTATGCATACGGAATGGCATTGGTTAGGCTCACTTCGTGAAGCATGATGCGGTATTACCACCACCTGTCTCGCTTAGGAGCGCTTGTCGTCCACCATTCGACTTCAAGAAGTTGACAAGGGTATTCAGGACGTCCACATTGCTCTAAACCATATAATCAACGAGCGAATGCTACGCTCTAGCTTGGGGGCCTACTGTCACACAATCGGGGTGGGTACCACTATTGTCGCTGTCAAGATATTTGTGCACTAGATCACAATGAGGGCACGAGCTACGTGAACAATATCTTGAATGCATACCATCGAAAATGAGCTTGGTCGTTCCGCCCGCTGGGTCGGTGACCTTGACAAGAAGTGGTCCAGCTTCTGTAGGGAGAGCTTGTGCACTTGACCAGGAAGATCCTAAGATATATCATTAGCTTTTATGCGTTGTAACTGGTGACGACCTTATACCTGGAAGAAGAATGTATTGAGAAGTGGCACCAACAGCTCGAATCGCGTTTACAGCAGCTTGCACAGATGAGACCCAGGTTGAGACCGATGGGATGTCATGGGGCTCATTCATGATCCCAAACTGTAGAATTTAGTCCATATTGAGGTACAACTAGTCGAGAAATGGGTCTGACGATGATCTTTGAGTTGCCCTGGTATTTTGTGGCGAGTTGGGACCATAAACTTGTGAATTGTGTATCTGTGGGCCCTCCTTGGCTGATAATCTTGCCGTTCCAGCGAGCGTAATTGTGCTGTGTTGGGGTGAGCTTTGGTCTCAAGTAGGTAATGATACAAAGACTAACAAGGTCCAGAATTACGTATGGGTTACTTCCGGAATTAAGCGCTGTTTGAACAGTCTTGTCATAACGAGCAAAGAATTTAGAGTCGATAGTGCCGCTCAGTGTTGGAGTCATAAGCTGCCAAGCTAGCGGCATTTCAGCATTAACAGTTAGAGCAAGGATCGGGAACCCTCACCAAAGGCTGCAAAGGTACGTAAGCCGTTATTGCCCAAACTACAAATAATCGAATGGGTAACTCACGAATGCGGAAAATATTGACTCCCTGTGAGGCAAAATGAGCAAACTGGGCAGTGGGCGGATCTACACCTGTGCCGTTGAAGGACCCATCGGTTGACTTTCAAACAAGGACGTTATGCCGCAATCTAGACGACCGCTATGAGATCTAACTTACAACCGTAAAGTCATACCCAGCCATGTTAACACCACCAACAAAAGGCAGACTCCCGGCAGGGGGAGCAGTTGGCGATGATGACGGTGGTGTAGTGGGGCTACTGCCCGGGAGACATTGATAATAGTCTAATAGACTCGATGACCGGTTTGTGCTAGCCAGAGAGAAGCGATTGATAATTACAATCGTTCAAGGCAGTGCATGTCGCACCCGACACGCAAGTGGTCGCACCAGCTGCAACAAATCAATGTGAAGTTGGTTTTGGAGATATAGCATCTGGACCTACTCCAACCAGTCCCTCCGCCTTCCACGTCACACTTCAATAAGACCTAGAGACCAAGGATCGAAGGACATACATTGACCATACAGCTAGTGATGATGGTGTAGGTTGGCTGGTAGGGTGAAGCATGGATTATTAAACTTACGGATTGCTGAGCATATGCAACAGACGACAGGGCGAGAGTACCGCTGATAGTAAGAATATACTTCATTCTTGGTTAATTCGCGGTTTGGGGATTGGGTGATGTTCAGGAGGGTAGTAGTACCTTGTGGGGTCAACTTATATTGTAGGATCGGGAAATCCGCGGTTAGCATTTCTCCTAGTTGACCTGGCTGAGGGTGGTTCGCAGAGGCGGGGAAACACGTCGTAATAATCATTTCCCAGCAAATGATTTCAATTTCTGAAGTTTATAAATAACTCAGGGAAGCTGCAGTACGGTGCTGTGCATGCAACTCACCAAAAAAAAGGGAGCTAGAAAATTCGATTCGCGGTGTACCTTTAACAGGCAGTCTCGTGAGGCACTGTTTGCTAGACTCGAGCAAATCAAATAGGATTGAATATTTGCATGTCCTCAGCATACTATGGCTGCCAATCTGCCACATACTGTCTTTCGGAGTTATTTGCGTCAGGTGAATAGGCTTCCACAACTATATCTTCGGTAAGTCGTCGTTGTACCCTAGTTCTTTTTTTAAGATTGTCCGATAGCCAGTTTTTCCGCCTCAAGGTGAAGGATGATATGCGTTCGCTTCTTCAATCCAAAAGTCCAGCTTATCGCTGTCGGAAGTTGAAGGATATTTCCAAAGTAACTCCATGATCTATAATCATGTTCATCCCTTCAACTCACTGTTTTCAGGGTTCGCAGCAATTGAAATCTGCCAACCGATGCAACGTCAAAGCTTTCGACAGCATCCTGGATATTGCCTATGGAAGGAAGGGAAAGCTTAGATGGGAGCTAATGCAGGTTAGACATTGTTGCTCATCTCAGGCCCAAGTTGAATGGAAAGCGGATGTCAGGAAGTATTGGGAGACCCTCAAGGTTCACAACAGGCCCCCATAATTCCAAAAGTCGAGCACTCGCGACCGCCCCTCTACTCCCCGGAGATCAAAGCACTGCTGACAAGCAACTTTTCTCGTACAACAAAACCATTGAACTTGGATGCCCTGGTCAATCCTCCTCTGCTACCAAACCGTGCCGACCCCACCTCAAATGACGCACGCTTGTTGGGCCGCCTAAGTAAGCGCCGAGAGGTGAACCTAAGATGGCGTTACTTTGTCGAAGAAATCAAAAAAGTCCGGCCGCCTTTGCAGGTCATCAATTTTGACGAGAAATCATCGGTTTCTGGTGGCTCGGCTACGCGCTCCCTGATGGCTGAAGCCTTCAAAGAGGCTGAAACAATCGCCGGTCCATTGCAGGTTCCACCACTACCTACTCGCAAATGGAGGCTCCACCCACAGTATGTGACTCCGATTGATCGACAAACGAGACATCCATCTCGTTGGCTGCGACGGCGTTACCAAGCATTACTAGCGAGGATACCTATCCTTGAAGACAGTACCAGTACAGCTCAGAAGGCTACGAGTCCTCGTTGCTCCGTGCGGATATCACCCAGAGCTCAGGTGAAGGACAGATCTGTCTCTCAATTCCAGCTCCCAGATCCACAAGCAATGGTATGGTATGGCAAATAATAGTGTATCATCCTAGTTTAAGAGTTTTCCAACTCCAGTCCATGGAGGTCTATGACATACGAGCGGTAATTATGGTCCTTAGCCTGGGATGCTCCGTCGTTGATAGAGGGATCAACACCACACTGGAGGTTAAGCATCGTCTGATACTCATCAAACGTAAAATCCTGCTGTTTGCGTATTTTCTCGAACATTTCCTGGTGCAGATGTAAGCATTGCATATTCAACAAGAATGGGTATGCGCACGGGGGGGGAGATGAAGAAAAGTGAATAATATTGTTTGGCACGATCAAACTCGGCGTATTGCTCAGTGCCTGTGAGAGCTTTTAAGCTTTGTTGAAGAGCAACCGCGTTGCGCATAATCTTCTTGATACCAAAGGCATTTGGAAGGTGTAGATGGCGGCCATTAGATATAAGCAGGTGTTCCATTAAATGGCTGAGGCCTGCGAAAACAAAACTAATGAAGGCATGATGGTAGTGTATTCAACGGGATCACCAGGACCACTCACCTGCGTGCCGGCTTCGGAAGATACATCGAGACAATTTCGTCGTACTGAGCCAGTTCTGCATTTAAGTCGATAACGTGTGGGTCCGGCTCAGAAGCTTCATACCCAGACGAATAATTACCCTAAGATAAAGATTAGTTGAAGGCAGCAGCACAAGAAAGGACCTGTACATAGCGCATGGCAGAATCAAGGTAGAATATGGTTCGGCATCTGAGATCAATTCTAACAGTGTCGAGAATGAGGCCAGAAAGCTGATCGTAAGTCTGGACCAACGCTTGAAATCGCCTAGTTCAGGGCTCATAAATGGCAGCGAACAGGGTCGGAGAATTTACAAGACTGACAGTGCCATTTCTTTAGATAATGGGATCGTCGGAGAAAACGCATCGAGAGGTGTAGCTGGTAGTTGAGCGGCAAAAGGCGATGTTATCGTGGCTGGTTCCAATGCTTGAATATTAATGGGAGATAGTGCATCTTCCGAGGTTGCTTTGAGAGCTTTTAGTTCATCGGAAAACCATGTCTAAGCTCATGATAAAGATCAGTGCTAACGAGTGAACGATGCGACTGACCACACTGCGATACAAGCTGGCTAGCGCTGCGAGATTCGACATTGATGATATTAGACCATTTTTAGGAATAGTATGTTGCCCGAGGAATTCGAGTTCAAGATTTGCTTCCTGGCGGCAGAGATGCTCGACAGAGGAAAGCGAAGCCTAAGGTATAATATAAGTTTGGAGTATTGGAATCAGGGCAACGGACAAACGGAGGCTACCCATAGCTCAGACAAACATGGATGCAATTCAGACCTTTGGGCCCACTGCGCTGCTAGGCAGATGTGAGGCTCCTGGTCTGGAGCCGATACGTGAGTAATCAGAGATTGGAATCGATCGCTGCAGCGTTGGTAAAACTGTATGACAACGCCAAGGATCAACCGCGCATAATTCTCTCTGTGGAATGGGGTTGTGCGAAGCATAGCCCCAAGTGAATTTGTTAACGCTAGGAGTTGTACGCATGCCTGCGATCGTTAGTTAATGAGCATTAAACAGCGTTGATGGATGGTTTACTTTAAGCAGAGGCTCTGATGAAAGTCTTGACGACAAGGGGTCAGGTTGGAACGCTTCAGACCCTATGATAGCTTTTAACATTCGACATATACCACCCAAGGGGCATTCTTACCGGTGACCGCATCGTGGAAAAGGTCTGAAACTTTTTCCTCCAATTGTGGGAGGTATACCTTCAATACGAATTCATCCAGGACGGCACTTGAGGCACGCGAAGAGTCAACCCCCGATGGCAGTACTTCGGTCACACGCTGCAGAAACGCCAAGGTTGGCTGAAAAAGTACTGTTACATGGAAGGCATCTGGAGAGATTAGCAGGCGGTGATGTTGATCCGAATCCAACATTCGATCATCAGAAGTGTTCGATACTTTGGTCTGAGTGGGATCTCCTGAAGATCCTGCTACGAGACCTGGCATAGTGTCCCGAAGTATCTTTGTTAATCCATCTTCGTGGGGCTTGAGGAGTTTGTTGATCTGTTTCATGTCGGTATCTGCTAGCCGAAATACAGCCTGGTACCACGTTTAATCCCCGACTCTTTTTTTGAAAATAAAGTAAAGGTACCTTCGATTTGTCTCGGAGGTACTTCCCTTCACGAAGGATTTCGTTGATGGAGGATATTGGATTTCTTCCCGAGGAAGAGCCTTGTTGTCCATCTACCAGGTAATCTTGGATAAGAGTTCTCACCTGATCATGGGGTTAAAGTAAGTTACTGATACCCAAGGGCGCATACCTCTGCTTGCACTGGTCCCCATGTTTCTGCTAATGGGAGCATAGTCCCAGACTTTGCTTCTGAGTGCTCCTTGAAATCGCGACGCTGCATATCATACAGTTAATTGAAGCCAAGGACTGGCAGGTTCAGGCATACTGATCCAATGCGGCTGGATATTTCGGAAACCACTCTCAGGCCTTGTGCGACAGCATCCAGTTTGGAATAAAGCGTCCAGAAGAGATCTTTTAGGACCTCGTGATCAACTCTTTTCGCAGACGATTCTAGAGCCGAGAGGCGCAAACTGGAGGCTTGTACGTGAGACCCAGTTGCAACCGCCATGGGGGCTGTTGATAAATCCTCGGATGAAAACACGTAGGCGCTTTCAGAACGGTTTAGGCCACCGTTCGGGGCAAGCATAGTCCGGCGCTTCCCATACTCTGCGCGTTCCTCCACCTCATCGATTGTGGTCTCTGCCAGTTTAAATATTTCTCCTGGTAATCTTTGTGACACATTATCCAGGGCCATTCCAAGTTTACCAAGGACAGCAAGAGACTCCAGCAAGGATTCCATGTAAGCGAATGAATCGGCTTCTGGGTTCGAAATATGGGTAGCAGTTGTCGCGAATGATGGAACTGGCGTCAATGCAAGATCACTTGGCCCCCCGCGGTCAGCATTATGCTTCATTTCTTCAAGGTCGTGGGGAGGATCATTAGATCGTAGAGCGAGGTTGTTTAAGAAACGGTGTAAGCGGGACTGACGGGGCGATGGTGTTGTTGGGGAGGATTCATCATCGTGGTTGGTTGCACCTTCCAAGTCGCTTTCGAACTCAGGTGTTTGGACTATGGTTGATTAGAGCGGGGACAGGTGTTCAGCACTCACAACTCACATCCTTGCTGGTTAGGTGTATATGCCAACCATCTAGAATCACACCAGAAAGACTTGAGGTATAAATGATTCTGGAGTTCATCAATCAAGATTTCTCGCAAGGCCTTTAAGTAATGTCATTGGGGTCGGCGGAAAAACAGCAATGATACAACTGACAATTTCTTGGCCATTTAGATAAGCGCGTAAGTCAGACACCGCCCCGATCTCTATCATCTCTGGCCTATTAATGATCTTCAGACCCCTAACCAGCAACACTGATGCCTGCAATAGGCGCTTTTCGGATATAAGTGTCTCAAGTAAATCAGGAACCGATTTGAGGTGTTCTCTAGGTAGAGAATGGTTGAGGATTGTTGGAGGAAATATTAATAAGGCCCACATTTGATCCAGAATACGTATCATCTCCTCTAAGGTTTGACCTCTAGCCCACAGTTGGACCAAGTCAGCGCGTTTATTATCAAGTGCCTCTTTGGACTCCAGGATGGACGTGCGAGCATTTGATACATGCGATTGTGTTGCCCCAAGCCTAGTTAGCAGTGAAGCGTGGTGAGGTAGGGAGGCAGCAAATGATTGATAGTGTTCTAACAGTTGTCTCATGATCAGACTTAGCTAAGTGTTTGGAAAGGCAACATACTGTCGACAGAGCCTTTGAGAGCTTTGGTTAGGGTAATTTTTGTGCGCCGAAAGGAGTCCATATCTTTTCCCAGGGAAGAATTGTCCAACAATTGGAGTGCCAAATCTACATTGTTGAACTATGACCTTTGCTCAGCTTAAATTCGGATTTGATATATAATTACTCACATCTGGGTCAATGACAAACTCCCAGCCATCTCTGACTTGATCCAAGACGACTGCAGATTCATCAGAACCAACCAGAACCCATCCTTTCAGAATCACGCACCATCTATATCACCTGCACGGGCCTTGTCCCTCACCCGTCTGCCTGGAGCTTTATCACGGATACGTTGCTGCCTCTGCTTTTCGGCTTCAATCTCGTTTTCCCGTTCCTTGTAATAGTCATTGGTATCGCTTTCGAGGGTCATTTTCCGTCTGGTGCCTGCAGATTGAAATGCTGACAAGGCGGAAGTAAGTGGAGTTGGTGCTGCGTATTCGCCATCATCCGTGGAGGTACTCTGCAGATGCTGTGGGGTGGGCCTTGAATGACTTGGGCTTTGTGTATTGAATGTATTAGGTTGAGTGCGATGGATCGCAGAATTATCAGATCGCGATGTTGTGTAACTGTCCCTGTAAAGGTCATGCGAAGATGTTGACGCACGCTCGGACCCAGAATACTCAGAGACGCGAGCTCTTAACTCAGAGCGCTGTGGGCGTGAAGGACCGATAGGAGCCGTGTTTGGGGGTATGTACTGAGGGGAACTTGACAAGTAACCTGGACTGGAGGGGCGCGATGACGGAGCAGCACGAGCAATGTTAAGAGGCCTTGTGGGTGTGGACCCAGGGGCTGACGATGTTTGTGTAGAATAGGAATTTCCATTACTCTGAGAAGGAGATCGATGTCGCGTAGGGAAGGGTGGAACTCTGGACATTGGGTGGGTGTGAGTGTTGCTTGAAAAAGTGTAACCAAGCAAGGGTGGGCGTGATCACTTGATCCAACAGTTACACAGATGACCTATTTGCCGTCTTTCCTACAGGTTTTGCCTTCTGAAAATCCTCAAACTCGATATATAAATACTACCATCTCCCATGGCGATTCCATAGGGGCCTACGCATTGTGGTATCCTCCAAAGTCAAATCCCACCACTGTCCTTTTTTTCATTCCCGGTAATATCTGAAAAGACTGGGAGAAAAAAAACACCACATTCACATCTTCAAAGGCAATCCAGGTCTCGTGGGCTTCTAGTATTTCTGTCTCTTCATTTCTGCCTTTCGGAGCTGACATTTGAACCGTATAGCACATCTTTCTTAAACAATCTCCATGACAAGGACGCTACTGGAGAACTTGCAATATTAGCCAAAGCCCA
Organism: Phaeolepiota aurea; assembly: GCA_036937095.1. Classification (NCBI taxonomy): domain Eukaryota; kingdom Fungi; phylum Basidiomycota; class Agaricomycetes; order Agaricales; family Squamanitaceae; genus Phaeolepiota; species Phaeolepiota aurea. The sequence goes on from JASFDG010000014.1 coordinate 50,185, forward strand.
TGTTGGCCACACCCCTGATGTTGGGAAAGGCAAGGCGAGCTTTAAACCATCAGTTTGGGGCCTCCAGGAGCAAGTCAACAGTTCCATCGGGGTCGTCGACTTGCTATTGTCGTTTTTCGGGAGGGAAATTCGAATAATCCTTGTTGGGCACAGTGTTGGGTCTTGGATGTCATTACAAGTAAGCTGCTTCAGGTTGCAACGATGTATAAAGCGAATGCTTCCTTGCTTATCAGTTGTTGAAATCGAGGCCACAGGTAGTATCCTCTGTGTTTCTGCTAACCCCCACCATATCTAACATCGGCGAGACACCGAATGGCCGAAAACTTTCCGTATGTCACATTTTTCTCATCATATGCGTGGTTGCTGAGGCCGTCATCAGTGGTTGTTCTCCTCACCACCAAGGCATCTACTGTACTTTGCTGCCCTGATATTTCAGCTTCTTCCAACAGCTCTGATTTCCTTGGTATTCCGCGATTGGCCATTGGAACAAGTATTGGTCCTTCGGGGCTTTCTCGACAATCCAGCAAATATATGCCTCACTAAAGATGGCGGATGATGAAATGGATGCCATCAAATCTTTGGATGAACAACTAATATTGAATTACTGGCATAAACTGCACTTCTTCTTTGCAGAGAAGGATGACTGGGTTGGAGAGCAGAGGGAGGTTATCCTAAGTGCCTTAGAATTGGGACATGGCAGGTTAGACAAGGTAGTGCATGGGGTGCCTGGCATTCCCCATGCCTTTTGTATCAGTAAGTGCAATCTACGATAAGGTCAAACCCGGATTAAATTGTCGGCGTTTCGTAACAAGATCATGGAGAACAACTTGCAGAGCAATGCCACTCGTGGTTGCACTGCTGTACTTATGATTTGTACAATTAGCTGTAGATCATTAGTGGCTGAACGGACGCGTTACCGTAACGGCACGTGGTTATTATCCTTCTCTTTCTCACGGCACTATTTAAGTTATGAGAATTTTGGCAGTCAAAGATTGGGAGTTGGATAGAGAGCCACTGGACTGCAGCGTTATGTCTGAATGTGAACCATTATCCGATCCTTCTCGTCCTTTCACCCCAGAACCATGCAATCTAGCACCGGGTACAAGCACCACAAACATCGAGGTTCCCTCTCGTTCAAAGTCCAATGACTCCATCCCTCCTCGTCCAACTAGCAATTTTTACGTCGACCCGCCAATCCTGCCCACTGAGGAAAAGGAACACTACAGACCGCTCCTAGAAACCTCTCTGCGATTAGAAGTGGAAGTTCCCGTTGACGAGGTTATTGGAGAATACATTGAAGGCCAAAACTTGTACTACTTTGCAAGATTCCAAAAAGGGTACGCCCACAAGGTACGCTTTAACTGTATGATACGTAGCAAAATGTTCTAAGCGTCATATAAGTTTCCAGAAGTACCGTTTTCAAAGAAGTACCCATTGCTTGTGGAGGATTTCAGTGAAGTCTTTCCCACTTTCGTTGTTCAAGGTTATTGATCACCGGACAGAACGCAGAAAAAGGGATGACGTCCTGGAACCTTTTGATCCATCAGCATCTTATATCCACCAGAACTCGAGAGTCAAGATGAGGATTAACATAAGCAACAAACGTGCAACCGTCAGTATCTCATCTTCGCGCAGCCTCCAAGCAAACAAAATAGAAGAAATCCCTGATTCGGAGGATGAGGAGGAAGACGAACTACTCGGACCTGTTACGAATAAGGACGTTACTGTTAAGAGAAAGCGTAAAACTCATGAGCCCAGTGAGGTTATTGGTAGTGACGAGGGAGAGGACGAAAACGAAAGCCACAATGAAAGCGAAGACGACTATAATGAAGGTCTGAAGGGAAGGGCTTCGAAAGGCCGCAACCAACGGAAAAGACTGAAAGTCCCTTTCAGTCCCAGGAAGACGAGGTCAAGAGCAATAATCATTATCGATTCAGAAAGTGAGTTTCAGTCAGAAGCTTCCCGTCATAACGGCAGGCCTGTGCGCAAGACAAGGAATGTCAGGCCCATATTGGTGGATGATTCTTCAAGTTACGCAATATCTAGTGGAGATGATACTGGGTATGAATCGACGCGACGATCGCAAAGGACGAAGACAGTTCAACACAAAAAGCCGATTCACCTGAAGACCTGTCGTCCTCAATATGGTCATTTTCGTGGTGTAGTTGAACTTGATTATGATACGTTTCCCGAGGATGCGAAGAATGCTGCATTGAGGATACATAACAGACTTTGCGAGAAGTGCCAGCTAGAACCAGCCCACAAATTGCTTGCATCGTTCAAACCGAAGGGGAGAAAGAGAAAGCGAACCACCGAGGACGAATTCGAGGAGTCTGATGGTGAAGAAAAGTTCAACGCGTTGGGGGGATGGGTACATTGGTATGCAATCACTTCAAAGTCTGGCAATCTGATTAATGTCGGTTTAGCCTCAAATGTCCTGTATCCGTTCATTGGCGCTGTTTGGCTTCCACTCAACGAGATGAAGTTTTGAAAGCGTCTAGGGAATATGACCGCAAAACCTGGGAGCAATCATTGCCTAGTGGACCGACTGACACCCTCAGTGATGCCCCTGCGAAGCGATCCAGATTGGAAGTAAATGAAATTACTGACTTTATTTGTGGTACGTCGAAAGGACGAAGCCGAGATGTTGGCTAAATTTTAATTTATTCTAGGGGCCTGTATGAAGGGAGGAATATGCATGGGATGCATGGAAACAGCTTTGGAACCTGGTGCAATTTTCCCGAGAGGTCACCAGAGGCGATTGTCGACTGACATGGATGTCGAGCTTCTGGCTAATGCCAATAAATCTCCAAGTACTTCCCAAGAGCAAACCCAATCAGACCCTGCTAAGGAGCTGCTCTTTCGGTGCCGCACATGCAAGCGACTTGCTCATTACTCCCATCTCCCCGTGCCAGCCTCCTTAGGAGATGTTACTCTCCCTGAGATCGCAGAATATTATCAGACTACAGAACATTGGAAGTGTGCCGATTGCTCTTCCTTTTCTTATCCAGTTGACAAGATCATTGCCTGGCGACCATATCCTCCATCTGCCGTTGAACCTGCACGACCGATGGATGAGCCACCTCATTATAAAGATCGACTGCCGAGGGAGTATCTCATCAAGTGGGAGGGACGAAGCTTTAAACGCTTGCACTGGGTTCCTCACATGTGGCTTGTAGCAAAAGCTGGGGCGAAGTTGAAGAATTTTTTGGCCGGACGAATGGCAGTAGAGCTTATTAAAGACACAGAAGAAACCAACCCCCTTGCAAACTCCGAAACTGCCTTCGAAATAGATGCCGATTCTTGCAGGTCGTCTGCCAAACCTGCAGACAATCTTATTGTCTATCCAAATGCTGCGGTCCCGGATGCGGAAAAAAGAATCCCGCCAGCTTGGAGGACTGTCGATCGAGTCCTCGACGCTATAATCTGGTATCCCTCTGATAGTAAGAGCAATCGCAACAAAATGTCCGCTTATGAGGGTGACCTCGCACGGGAACGCGTTCTTGTTTTGGAGACAGGTGAATTGCCTGAGGCACGCTTCGCCGGAACTGTTGCGGAATGGGAATATCGGACAAAGCGCCAGTTGACGCTTGATGATATCCAGGATGTCGCGTTCGCATTCATCAAGTGGCATGATTTACCATATGATGAAGGTTAGTCCTGAATTTCTAAAAGTTTATGAGGTGCTTATATATACATAGCAACCTGGGATACCCCTCCTCAATCAGATCAAGAAGGCTTTCAATCTTTCAGCTTGGCTATCAAGCGCTTCATCGAGTCTCGCGATGTTAGAGTACCCAGACTGAGCAAGAGCCAGGCTGAGGAATTCGACACTCGTGATAAAAAGGGTTACTCTCAACACGTCTTACAAGATGCGACCGACCTAGACCTTGGGCAAGATCCAAGCCTGAAACTGATGCCTTTCCAAGTTCGTCCACTTGAATGTCAACAGTATTTTAACAAACCAGTGTCATACAGGTCGATGGATTTAATTGGTTAAGCAACAATTGGTACACACATCAACATTGTATTCTTGCAGACGAAATGGGATTGGTAGGTTTCTATCAACAGCTTTGACCTGCAACCTGAACGCATCCTCTTCAGGGCAAAACAGTTCAAATTGCCACCTTCATTGGGAATATTGTGGCTAAATGGCAGGCATATCCTGCTCTGATTGTCGTGCCCAATTCAACCATCACCAATTGGGTTAGAGAGTTTGAGCGCTGGGCCCCAAATCTGCGCGTAGTCCCCTTTTATGGCGAGAAAAAAGCCAGGAGAATCATTCAGGACTTCGAACTTTATCATACGGTTAACGTCGCAAACTACACCAATGCCAAGTTCCATGTTCTTGTTACCACATACGAAACCTTGGTCGGTGCCAAAGATTTTACTCCCATTTTCAAGAACCAGCCGCGATGGGAGGTGTGTGTAATAGTTTTTATATTCTTCACTTTCTCAGTTTCCTGCAGGTTCTGGTAGTCGATGAAGGGCAGCGCTGTAAGCACCTTACACTCATAAAGAGCACTCGTTAACGCCTGCTGCCAGTGAAAAGCGATAGCAGCCTCTTGTTTAGGAAGCTCAATGAGCTTAATAGCGTTCACCGAATCATAATGACTGGGGTAATTACGGCACCTACTACTTACATGAACAGGAATAATGACATTCTCTATAGACTCCACTGAACAATAATATCCGAGAGCTGTTCAACCTTATGAACTTCCTTGACCCTAACGAATGGCACGATCTCGAGGTCTTGGAGAAAGAACACGAGGAACTGACCGAAGATCTCATCAAGGACCTCCATACTCGCCTAAGGCCTTACTTTTTGCGACGTATCAAGAGTGAGGTCTTGCAGCTGCCTCCTAAGGTAAGGCCAGCAAATCGTCCATACGTGCTTCCATACTTCTACCGGCCTCCTAGAATGAAGTCATTGTCCCTGTGTCAATGTCACCACTGCAAAAAGAAATATACCGGTCTATCTTGAGTATGCCCTTTAACACTCCCGGTTCCATAAGCTGACAGCTGCTCCAGGTCACAATTCGGAGTTACTGAAAGGCCTAACGCAGCCCTCGAAATTAACAGGGGCAGGGCATAAAGGGAAAATAAATAACGTCTTGATGCATCTCCGAAAGTTAGTCCACAATCCATACTTCCGTGCTGAATTCTCATATCGAGGCAGATGTCTGCAACATCCATATCTCTTTGCTGAAGATATAGAGCCACAGGGGCTATCGGCGCAAGAGTGTCACGATAAATTGATAGATGCTAGCGCAAAGCTTCGATTCCTGAAACTTCTCCTTCCTAAACTCAAAGAACGCGGCCACCGCGTTCTTTTATTTAGTCAGGTAATTCGGCTTATTCAACAATCTGTCGTCTTCTGACCTATGCTATAAAGTTTGTAATCGCCCTCAACGTCATCGAAGATTTCCTCCATGGCGAAGGCCATAAATATCTACGTCTAGTCCGTCTTTTTCGGTTGTGAATCAAGTCGGATACTGATATTATATAAAGGATGGTAGCACAAAAGGTGGGGATCGTCAAAAGGGAATGGACGAATTTAATCGTCCTGGGTCCGACGTCTTCATTTACCTGCTAACGACTCGTGCTGGTGTATGTGATACCCTTATATGTCCTATGTTAATCTAATGATGTTCCTTTCCTATAAAGGGCGTTGGCATTAATCTCTTTGTAAGAGCCTGATCTCCATCTAGCCTGTAGTCTTGACACCGTTTTATCAGAGTGCTGATACTGTCATAATATTCGATCCCGATTTTAACCCTCATCAGGTAAGTTAGGATTTGACATGATTGATACCTGCCAAGTTAACAGAGCATGGTTAGGATCTCCAAGTATGGCTCCTGTTGAACTATGATGTGAGGCTGATTTACACTTTCGACTAGGCCATCGCTAGGGCATACAGGTATGGCCAGCGAAAAACTTGTCTCGTATTCAAGTTGATGGTCAAAGAATCTGCAGAAGGTATGTTTACAACTCCGTGATAGATACGTTGAAACTGAACCGGTATAGAACGCATCATGCAAATCGGCAAAAAGAAATTAGTGCTGGATCACTTAATTGTTCAGAAAATGGACGACGATGAGGAGGCAGGGGAGGATGTGCAATCTATCCTCACCTATGGAGCACAGACCTTATTTGCGGAGGACCAAGAAGCCCGTGATATCACATGTATGGGCCTGGTTACAAAGAAATTTCCTGACAACACTAATATCTGTTTTCAGATTCTGATCAAGATATAGACAGTCTTATAGAAAAAACTGAAAAGGAGGGAGATCAAGAACAAGCTCCCAAAGAAGGATTCACCTTTGCATTTGCGAAAATCTGGGCTGCAGATAGGAACTCACTAGAGGACATAGACGACGAAGATCAGGTGGATTCATGGGCCCAAACATTGGAGAAAATTACAGCCGAGCGCGAAAAATCACGGGTCCGGGACGTAGCACAATCCGGACGTGGTGCTCGTCGACGAGCTGCCGATGTTGCGAAGGTCAGTTATATCATCAAGAGCTGTTGATAATGATACTAAAGCCATGTCGCAGACGAAGTTGGCGATTGAAGAAGATTCACCCGCGAAACTGAAAGGCAAAGGGAAACAGAAATCTTCCATTGTCGTATCCGATGGGTCCGCATATTTTGGGTCTGAGCCCGCCAGCGACAGTGAGGGCAGCCCACCCCCCACCAACGGCTTCGTGGACGAAGGTTTCTCGGTTGATGACGTCCTGGGTCGCAAAGCTAAGCAGAAACATGCTGCTTTAACATCTGAACCTGGTCCGCTCTCAGCAACCCAAAATTTTGACCTGATTGACTGTGGCCTATGTGGGAGGCGCCATGGTGGAGGCTTAGGGGAATGCCTTATGACAGATAAATCAGAAAACCTGGCTGAGTATCGCGAAATGCTCATCTTACACGCAGACGATGAGCCCTGGGATGAACGAGTAGGTCTATCTGTCTGAGATTCCCTTCCTTTTTCCTGATACGATATTTCATTCCCAGAGTGCAGCTATTCGAGCCATCGATGACATATTGTTTCAACGCGGACATCTGGCACTCATAGCAGGACAACCCCTACACCCCATTCCTAGCGTTCCTTCGAGAACAGGTTACGGGGCAATAAAACCGACCAGAACGGGCGATGATACAACACACTCCCCTCGTTATTCTCAGGCCACTTCTTTGACACGTCAATACCAACCGGGCATACATAATATGATGACATCTACCCCCTTGCCTGTGTCCATTCCTGGTCCGTCTAAACGACCCTCTTCATCTGCCTTTCCGAGCGAAGCCTCAAAGAAGAAAACCAAATTATCAACTCCCTCCTGTCCAATATGTGAGAGCGTTAACTACCATTTGGTCAAAGATTGTCCCATTGTGTCATTGGGTTCAAAGAGGTTCGTACATCCCCATCTTGCCAGCTCTTAGACTATATCCAAGTCATTCTTAGCATTGAGCATCAAATCACGCGCTTGAGCAATTCGCCAGGGATGGCTGAAACAGTGCAAATTCTCTACAAAATCCTCACGAGACAGCGAAGGCGTGAGGGGGGACCAACAGGCTGATGATAACTCTTTTCCCCATTGGCTTTTGAAAGCGTACAGTGTGATACCTTATATATAGGATACGATATAGTATTCGCCAACATGCTAGTTAACTACGGGTTATTATTCTGTTAATAATAGATATTTTGTTGATACTTGTTTGTTTGTTCGGAGTGTACCCAAGACAAAGCGACCGTTGTTTTGAACGTCAATGTGACTACCTCATGACCTCTATTGACCTGTTCTCGATTGCATATCCTCCCTCTCCCTCTGCTGCCAATCTAAAACGGACTCATTCGGGAAAGCCTCGAAGGACATTTGATGCTGTAAAAGCCCCAAAGCTCCCCCAAATTAACAGCGATTTGATCTTACAGGTTTTCACGCACAAATCCTTAAGACGGAAAGCAGGTGGGAACGTGGATGACTATGGCGACAATGAACGATTGGCTGAGCTTGGAAAGATCGCTCTTGAGGCTGCCGTGACTCTTGCTCTTTACAATCGACGACCAATGTTGAAACTACCGGACATATGCGTAAGTGACGTTCTGTTCAGTGCTGGCTCCGCTTAAGTAGGCATGGGAAAATAGATGCAAAGAGAGAGCGTGCTTTCAGATGAGATTATAGAAGACTGGGTAACATGCTATAAGCTCAGGATGAAACTTCGATGTCATCCTGACTTTATTGCCTCGCTCAGCACTCCTCTGGTGAGCCCACCTTGAGGGAAGACCTTGTATTGGGAATTAAGTCGTTCCAACTTTTAGGAATCACGTTCTGTCTTTTATGCCTATGTCGGCGGTCTGTACACAGAATCTGGGCCTAATGTTGTGAATTCTTGGATCGAGCAGCTGATTGGATGCACCAACGGTTCCCGTCAGGCACCAGATGTCATGCCTCGCCAGCCCCATGAGAGTCCGCCGCAGAAGAGAATGAAGAGTGAGACGGAGAGCTCATCTCTCATTTTCTTTGGCTCTCAGCCCCCTCCATCCCCCCCGAGGACACCGTCTGGCATGACAACATATGGAACGACTACATACGGATTCAGTGCTGCAACGAGGCCGGTGGTGTCAATGAACCCTATGCGAGGAAATCTGCCTGTGAGGCCGGCGCCAGTTGAGCGGCAGCTGCCTCCTCATATGGTGCCGTTCCCACCAAACCCGCTTGCGCCTGCACAACCAGGGGCACCATTTCTGCCTCTGTTTAATCAGACCGCAGCTCAGCGAAGAGTCACTGTCGACTATCCCGCGGAATTCAGCGGACCCTCCCACGCGGGGCAGTGGACAGTATACTGTGTTGGTGGGTTGAACAGCCTTTCATGTGTTCTGGGACTGTGTATTTCTCACTTGTTTCTCTATAGTGAATGGGATTCGAAAGGGAGTGGGGGTTGGGAGCAGCAAGCAGCTTGCGAAAGAGACTGCTGCACGGAAAGCCTACTATGCCATGGGGTGGACATAGTTGTAACTTTTGATATGTAGATGCCATAATGATGACTCAGTCTGTGTCCGATAAGCTGACCAATCTCGTGAAAACCGACTTCGTCGATCTGAACTGAGCCCGCCGTCACCAACGTTGCCTCCTCCCACCCCATGGCCACGCAGGCTGCGAGCTCACCGCAGTCCCTTCAGACCAACTTTACCCAACATTCTAATCATATTGATCTCACTCTTGACGACGATGATAATACCCAATATCAATTCACAAAATGCGCTCGCTTAGAACAACCCGCCCCATCACCCCAGCCCACTAACAAGTTCACTGCACAACCAATGTCCACCTTTATTCCGCGCTCACCCCAGCCTCTAGTGTCGGATCGCTCGTTTACGAACTACCATCACTCCCCTTTTGTCTCTAATCAGCCAATGTATCGCCCTCAGTTTGCTGCTTCAGCCTTAGCTTCATCTTCATTTCTTCCGCCGTCCAATATCCAGCAGGAACAGCAGCTCCAGTACCAGCGCCAACGTAACTACCAGCACCATCAGCAGGCGCCGTCTAGAAGTCCTCCTTTCTCCTCGCCTGCCACCCGACATCTGCAACCCAATGGGTCCAGCCGACAGGTTATAGATCTTACAAATTCCCCATCTCCCCCGCCTGTTACTCATGTTCTTCTGCGGGCACCACCACCCAACTTGCCACCCAAAAATCCAGTGTGCATAGGCCAGCTCCAAGTCACAGCTCTGGTTCTCTATCCGGTTTCATACCTGGTATCACAAGGCCCAGCACTGGGTGACGCCGAATGGGTCCCAGTGCGCTTGCATTATGAGCACGATTCATCTAATAGGACAGAAACCATACACATTAGAACGCCACATGGGAAAGGACCCAATGGTGAATCGATTGGTAGCGAAGATTTTGGGGTGATTGAGCAAAAAGTGGCGACTTCTCTTGGTCCTATGCTAGGCAAAGGTCTTATACGTCTCGATGCGATGGTACGAAGAGTGGGAGCAAATGTATTTCATCCAAATGCTTGTATACAATATTTGTAACTGATCATATTGACAGTTGCCTATACTCCCGCTGCAAATGCTAGTATACACCCCGAAAGGCAATATAGCCGTTGTTGGCGACTATCTTCACAAATGCGGGCTGCTTTTGGATCATCCAATGCCGCCATTTGATTTGGGAAGGTATTTCTATCATAATCCCCACAATCCTCCACCTGGTGGCCATAATCGTGCCCTTTTCTTGTCTAATCGTCTAAACTATGGTCCATCCAGGGATGTTTCCCGATGGAGCACGCCAGCAACTGCAGGCAAGAGTGTGGAAGTTCAAAGAAGTCAAGTTGACGAGGTCTTCAAAAGTTTGAAAGACGGAGACGAGTTACCTGAAACTGAACCTGGTACGCCTTCCCTTACATTATGCATCAGGCACCCTTAGATCGATATATTCAGGCTCAGACTTAGCTACAAGCTTGTACCCACACCAGAAGAAGGCGCTGACGTTTTTGCTCGAACGGGAGCGTGAGCGAGCTGGAAATGACGGCAAGTTTTCTTCGCTTTGGCAAGAGCGAGTGGGGCCCTCGAATCGAAGGACTTGGTTTCACGTTGTTACACAAAAAGAGATTCCTGGCCCCCCAAATGAAACCAAGGGTGCAATTTTGGCTGACGATGTAGGTCAAATCCTCCTTTGCGTTATCCACAAGGCCCAATAACCACTTACCAGATGGGTCTCGGAAAGACGATCACTTGTGTCTCCCTGATTGCAGCAACCCTGCCGACCGCAAAGCAGTTCGCGATTACACCCATCGACCAGCCTCCACCGCCTCCACCGCGGGATTGCGACGCGCCTAATGCAGCACATTTTGCAGGAAGTGTGTGGGGTATGCCGGAGGTCCCAGAACAAGCACCCACAATATCGAAGGGTAAAGCAAAGGCAAACCGAATCCTGGACAAAATGGAGGCCGAATTTACTCGGGCTTGTCGCATCAAAGTCAAATCTCGCGCAACACTCATCATCTGTCCCTTGTCAACGGTCTCTAATTGGGAAGATCAGTTCCGTGAACATTGGCGAGGGGAGGTCACAGTGATTGGAGGTGGTGGTGGGACTTGCATCTTACCCACTGCCAGCCACACGATGCCACAGATGTGTAGCTCTCAATCAACAATGGTCGTTGACGAGAAGGAAGAGGCCAAACCCGTTCGAATACGTGAAGGTACCCCACTACGGGTATACATATATCATGGTAATGCGCGTAGACCAGATCCCGCCTTTTTGGCTGATTTCGATGCCGTCATTACGACTTACGCTACCCTGGCATCGGAATTTTCGAAGCAGAATAGAAGCGTGGCCGCAGCGGAAGGTGATGACGATGAAGGGGGAAGCAGTGATGCTGGTGGTGTGGATATCGATGATAATGGGAATCAAATCTTACGCCTGCCAAAGCCCAAAAAACCGGGACTAAAACGCAAGAGATCCACCATGCTTCCGACTAACGCAAACGAAGCGACCAGTGCCCTTCAAAGTATCCATTGGTTCCGGGTTGTGCTGGATGAAGCCCAGTAGGTGCTACATTGTTCACCAGCAAAAACATTCTATTAATCCTTGTATTATCCGTCTTAAGTTCTATCAAGGAGACGGGAACCGTTGGAAGTCGCGCTTCTTGTGATCTCATAGCAGATCGTCGGCTTTGCCTAACGGGAACCCCTGTCCAGAACAAGCTCGACGACGTTTTTGCTCTTATCAAATTCCTTAGACTGGATCCCTTTGACGATAAAAATATTTGGACGGAATACATCGGCAGCCCTGTGAAATTCGGACAAGCCTTGGGAGTGGCGCGGTTGCAAACAATCATGAAATGTATAACCCTACGGCGTACAAAGGAAACGAAGGCTAATGACGGGAAGAACATCTTGGCACTACCCCCACGACGCGACGAACTGCGATACCTCACTTTCGACTCACAGGAACAAGGGATATACGACGAGTTCTTCAACGAATCCAGGGCGGAATTCAACGATCTCTCCGACAAAAACGAAGTTATGAAGAACTACGTCGGTATCTTGCAAAAGATCCTACGCCTGCGACAAATCTGCGACCACTTTGAGCTAGTGCAGGGCAAAGAGTTCAACCGGGAAGCTCAAGACTGTAGTACAGGTTCCTATGAAGATATCATTGCTGATATAGCCAAAGATGGGATAAATCCTTCCCGCGCAAATGCCATTTTCGCCATCTTGCGTGAGTCGGCCACAACTCAGTGTGTGGAATGTGGAGGAGAGCTCTGTCTTTCTGGTGACATCGCCCAGGTGGACGGTATGGATGTCGATGGACAGCCTGCTACGAAGCGCAGTAGGAAGAGCAAAACGGGCGGATCCCGCGCCCCCACTCGCGCCAACAGCCCCTCATCGCCCCGCCCTATTTTGACTCGGTGTCAGCATCTATTCTGCCTAGACTGCTACCGCAATTCAATATGTCCAGGATGGCCCAATGTCTCCCCAGATTCCTCACGATCATGTTCTGCTTGTCACACCGGACTATCGCCGTCGGACGCCGTCGAGATCAAGGCAGATCCTCTGGAGCAGAAGCGCAAACCCGCGAAGCGCGAGAAAAGGCAGAAAGGTCTTCCCCTGGACAACTTTCACCCATCAACAAAAATCAAATCTCTCTTGGGCGATCTAGTGAAATTTTCGAGGCTCAATCCATACTCTGCAAACTACGATGCCAATTGCGTTGAAGTGCAAATGGTAGATGGTCAGGGCAATGATTTGCCCGAGATTGTCAAAACCGTCGTCTTGTGAGTCTGACCCATCTGGCCGCACGATAGAAATTGCTAACCGCCATGAATATAGTTCACAATGGACAAGCATGCTTGACAAGTATCTATCTATCATATTCTATCCTTTTCCCTCATCCAGCATGCTAATATGGGATTGAAAGGATCGAGGACGCATTAGAAACTGCGGGCATTCAATATGACCGCCTTGATGGTACCATGAAGCGCGACGAGAGGACACGCGCTATGGATGCCCTCAAACATGACCCACGATGCGAGGTCCTTCTTGTCAGCTTGAAGGCAGGAGGGGTAGGCTTGAACCTCACTGCAGCTCAACGCGTCTACCTCATGGATCCGTATTGGTGTGACATCTCATTACTTCCGTTAACCTGCGTGTCCTTATATGTTACGCAAGGAACCCCGCAGTGGAGAATCAAGCAGTCGACCGGATTGTAAGAGTTTCCCCATCAGTTTGCCAGTCCTTGCCTCATCCCAACTAGCATCGATTAGGACAAACACGCCCTGTGACAACAGTGAAGCTCATCATCCAAAACTCGATTGAGGATCGCCTTTTAGAAGTGCAGAAGAAAAAGACCGAATTGGCTAATATGACCCTTGGTCAAAACTTCAGCAAGGCCGACATGTTGCAACGCAGATTGGATGACCTCGCACAGTTATTCAATTCATCAAAACCGACAGCTGCAGAGGAGGATATTTAATCACGCGCCTTTCTTTCTCCTTCAAGATATCCTAGATACTTAATAGTTTTATAGGGTTTATGATGACAGACACCACACTCCTGATTGTATTACTGATAGTAGCCTAATAACAAATTAAACTTGTAACAAACAACCTGCGACAGTTGCACATGCCCATGGGAATTTTTGCTGTGATTTAGAAGGCAAAGTGAGCCGCATTCTTGCGAGACCCGAAGAAATAAACTGCGAGAAATATTAGATGTATGCAAATGACTGCCAACGGGGTCATACCGATGACCTGGCTGACGAAGAGTCCGATAGTTACGCCTGCGGCCACAGAGATCATCCTGAGAGCAAGGGAGACACCACTAGAGTATTGCTCGGCTGAACTATGATATGTTTGTGTGAGACCACCACCTTGAGCTATCCCGGACTGGGTATGTGATGATAACATGAAACTCCTTAAAGCCAGTACGGCGGGACTCACAGGAACCAGAAACAAAACGCCAGTGACCATCGAGGTGAATGCCGTGCCACGAACAACCCTAGAGTAGATATTCCCAAGTGATCCGATAACGAAGGCACCAGCAGCTGAGATAATATCCGTGCGACCAGGCAGTACCAGACTAGTCGCTCGATTGGCAGCATAAGCGCAACAAGAGAAAGCGACCATGACGGGAAGTTGTATACTTCTCCAGTACTGTAGATTGGAGAGCGAAGAACAAGTTGAATAGATCGGGACCAGGTAAAACAAAGACCACCAAGGTAGAGCCTGCCTCCAGAATGACCAAGATGGATTACGCATACAGCCTGAATATTTAGTGACGGGCTTAGCATATCTCTTCTCGTGTTATCAGGCTGCTAGAATTTCTTACCCTTGATGATAGGCTCGGTACCGTTGGATAGAACGCTCTGCCCAATAACACCACTAAAGGGAAGTATAGATGCGGAACCATTCGCCACAATAAATTTGCCATGTGTGTAGGTCAGATTTTTCGCAGTCGCCGCATGATAGTATGCACGGTGGGCTCGACGATCTACAACCAAATATAAATCTGACCCAATGGTCAGGCCGAATCCCTGAATGATGCTCGTCATCCCCCCCAGCATGTTTACTAGAATCACCTACAAGGAATAGGGTGTATATGATTGCATATACAATCCGAACCGACCCACAAAATATATTCCTGGACATAAGTTCGAGGGCACTAACCACTTTGAGGGTAAAGAATATCAAGACCGAAACCGAAATTCAACATACTGTCATCACTTACAAACTGTGAAACCTGGTAGAATCACAACCACGCCAGCAGACGATATTGCGCTGTAGCAAAAGTAATCCCCAGGAATGCTGCTTAAACCTCGCGCGACAAAAGCGACAACAATGGTCACCGATATTCTGTGAACCAGTTTAACACAATGACTTAATGCAATAGGAGGTATATGAAGAGCTTACTCATAGACGTTTGCATATAACGAACTTTTGTTTGCTGCATTCAAGCCGAGGTATTGTAGCACGCCAGCACATACACCGCTGATCCACATATCGTAGAAGGACCCTCCAAAGGATAAGGCGCATATAATGCAGGCGCAAATGAAGGCAAGAAAGCAGCGCCACGCAAGTGAATATATGGGAGGTGCCTTCAAAAGCTGTCGGAGTGCATCTGTGCCTGCCTCCGCCCCCATTCGATCATGGAGGACATCCCGATAAATGAGATGGACATTGTGCAAGGACGTTAAGGCGATGCGCCCTCGTGAACGCACAAAGTAGGTCCGCGTAGATCTAGTACCATCGCTACGGATTGAGACGATGATTATGTTGGGTAAATGCACAAATTCTGTTATGAAAGTTGTGATTAGTGTTTCTGCCGTTGGCATGGTCAATATAGTAGGTTCAGACCTGCTTTGGCATCCAGTATTTTTGATGCAGCCAGTAATTGTGATTCGATCCTGTGTGAAGGCGCACCGAATGAAAGCAATGCCTTCGCGAGTTTGAGTATGAACTTGCGCCTTTTTGACATTTCTGCCAGGGCATGAAGTGAATATGCAGAGGTTGAAAGAACATCTCTACCTTCAACATTGCGAACGATGACTGATGACTTCTTTGGTCGCTTGATCAACGAAAGCAAAGAGAATGTGCTGTTGGTTCGCCCGCCCTTGTCGTTCCCTGGTGATTGTGCACTCAGGGACGGGCGAGCTGGGGACATTGTTCTATCTGACATCGTTGTTGTGGTCCTGTTGCTGTCAGCACCTGCTCTGAAATCTAACAGTTTCACCGACCTGGCGAAATATCACACAAGTTAAGGCAGGAAGAAAGTGGTATGTATGGTGGTATATAATATACAAGCTGAACTATCAGATATTTATTTATCCTCATGTAAATTGTTTTGCATCTGATATTGGGTGGTGGGAGAACGAACAGCAACGCATATTGCCAGAGACGGATCAATCAGAAAATCTGATGAGCTGGCAGATAATCGCTTGGTAACAAGAAAGCGTCCATTCCGTTTTGCGAAAAGGAGTTGCCTCCTAGACTTTGATCCGATATCCAGACAGGCAGCTGGTCATTCGAGGTCATATCAAAGTTGACCACGATTGTATCGGCATCCGAGATATTTTGGTATTGATGTTGCTGGTATTGATGGAATAGTGCTCCCATGTTCATATGAGAACCATGTATGTGCGCTTCAGGGCTGGTATAGTTGGGCTCGTACGGCGAGAAAAAGCCTTCCGGGTTTCTATGCTGGGAAACCGGTAATGGAAGGGGAAGAGGACCGGATTGGTGTTCGGCAGCCATGCTCGCAGATCGTTGGGTTTGAGATACTTTTGGCAAGGCCTTGCGTTTTTTGGACCTTTTCAACATTACTTGAAGTGTTAAAGCATAACGTTTTCCTGGGACTTGAGGAACTTCAGTTGCAGATAAGAGATGTGGAATGCATGCAACTTACTCTCGGCCATCAGACTGGTAAGCCTTTCTACTTGGCTTCGAATCTCCAAAACATCGCAGTCATTAGGACTAAAGGAGCTCGATCAATACGGAATACCTCTCATCATCCTATCTGCACTCACAAGAGTCGGGATAGCCGCAGCAAAAATGAAGCAGCAAATGTAGCAGTGGCATGGGTATAATGCACCGCTGTTACGTGATTAATTGAGCTCAGGGGAGGTGCCCAGTGAAGGTGGATATCCTTACCATATTTCATTCCTTCTCGGTACGCCGGAGAATTGACCGTAATATCTAAGCCTTGCCGAGCTATTTGAATAGAACGAAGCGCCAATTCTTTCTGTGGGGCAGGCATCTTTTGAACGTCGTCCGGGCCATTAATGCCTCGGAGAGCTGTGGCATTATGGAATAGTTCTGCATGTAGGTGCTGGATCTGAAGGCTTTGGCGGTAGAAAGCTGTGTTAAGGCTGTTAAAATGGGACAAGAGCCAAGACAGTGAACATACCAGCATCCTCATATTTCTCGGAAAAGGCATGATCCCAGGTAGCGTACCAATTACGGAATTCCTGATCAGCCCTGCGTAAGATTTCAAAATCACCATCTTTGACTGGACCTTCAAGAGGGGCAAGTGCATTGTGAACTCGCTCTCTTATAGCGACGAGTTCGACCGTGGAAACTAAGCGCATGTCGTCTTCGATCGCCAGAGGGTGTCGTAATAGATAACGACAATCCTGGATGCTTTCGTCGTCTTTAAGGACTGCTGGGCGACCAGTACCATATGATAGCCTGGTGAGAGGTTATTTCCTCAAGTCGGCGAGAGGCGTACGAGAATACCTACTGATGCTCAAATAAGTAGAGGCAAAACCAGGTTCTTGATGCAATAACAAGATCATGGTCATCGCGAGCATTGGCCTTGCCCGCATTCATTCTACGGAAAAGTCTAGGCCAAGCCTTGTGCATCGCTGCAGCGTGTCTTGTTAACATTCGTTTAGGAAGAAAGCAAGCCTGACTCACACAACTCCATCGCCATTCTTACAGCATGGCCACCACTAAGCCACCCGTTATCGGACCAACCGGAAACAAGGACTATGCAGGCAAGCATGAGGTCAAGGTTAAGAATATGTGAATATTAATCAACGGACTCATGGACTGAACAGCTTCACTGCGCATGACTGGTGCGAAGAGGGTTGCGCAAGAGATCTTTTGAACTTCATCAAGGCATCTCAAATATGTATCGCTTGCTTTGCCTATGGTTAGGATGGTGTGAATGAGACGTCGCACCAGTGTTATCATTAACATACCTCCACCATCTCGAACGCGGGCTGCAATCATGCAAATGCAGTCAACAGCAAAGGGTGATCGATCATGGAGGGCTTCATATGTATCAGTATTCGAATCAAAAACGGGTCTTCATAGAGCATGAATCAAGGGCATCTCAGAATATTGACCTTACGCACAGAAAGGTGGAGCATCCATCATAGAATCTGCTCAAAATAGTCAGTCGTCAAAATAGGATTCTAATATGAACAATTTGTACATCCTGAAGAGATCACGAGCCTCGGCTTCAGTTATGATATTTTTCGTGACAACTAATTTTGGGAGATTATGGTGAAATTGATTAGGGGAAGCAAATGACCCACCATCAGGGAATGGCATGCTTCGAGGAAGCTTGTGTCGTATTTTCCTGCGTTTATTGGGTCTTGAACGTCTGTCAGGTGATGGGGTGCGGGTACGACTGTGCGGCTCGCTGCTGTCGCCATTTTCCTGTTACACATGCTCACCATGATGTTGGCATTGTCCAGACATACAGAAGCGTACCTTGGCTTCACGTTCAATGGCGACATCCGCTAACCCGCGAAGAACTTCCCAAGGGGCAACCAGCCCGGTTGCTGGTAGCTCGCCATTGTCATCATCATCGAAATCAGAAGAATCGGCACTTGTCACGTTGGAGGATGGGGGGGCGTGCCGCTTGGATCCTGGGGTTGGATATTTCGCTGGCGAAGGTTTATGAATATGTGGATCGGCGCTTTGATATCGAACTGAGGATATGTTTCCATGTTGTGATGTAGGAGGGCCCATTGTTTGGATACTAGAGAAAGGAGGTAAAACCGGACCTTGAGCAGAGGATGTGTTGAAAGCTTGTGCCTGCGAATGGAAGTTATTGTAAGGTGGCGAGCTCTGTGATGCGTGTTGATCCCCTGTTGGTGATAATTGGCCTTGTAGGGGACCCTGAAAGCCTGTGCTCGATATGGATAACCTAGATTGACGGGGGCCGGAAGGATGTACAAGGGCAGAGTGAGAACCCGTGAATGTGCTTGAGCCGCCTGGTGGAGAAGGATGCATGTCATTGACTTGGGGATGACTAGCAGTGGGCGTTGACATTGACGGTGAGCTTATGTTGGGCGACTGGTGGAATGGAGGGGGATAAACTGAGGGAGACCGAGTTGTCAATGCTGCCCCGCCCTTCAGATGTGCAACAAGTTCCGCAAGGCTATTAGAAATCGTAGTTTGTGTATGGCGTATTTCTGCTACATGCGCCTCAAGGCTTCTGATGCGTCTAAAGAAATGACTGGCATTAGCGATGGCCGACAAAGAAATATCCATCATATTCACTCTAGGCCAGCCTCACCAGTAAGAGTTGCTTCCCTAGATGGCTTTTCAAATAGGCAGTCCAAGCCCGTATTCCTGCAACGACGGCAAGGGGGGTTATCAGCTCCCTCGCATCTCATCTTTTGCTTTCTGCATGCATTCTGATGAAATTAAAAATCAGAATAATCGTGTTTTAAGGAAAATGGGCACTCACACAGGCGCCTGGAAATTTTCGAATATGGTGAGCATGAGCGTAATGATTGAATCATGAAATCAACATACGCGGTACCCGATTGAGTGTCTTTACCTGTGGCTTGACATCTCGTTTATCACTTTTGTCGTCGTCTTCCTGCTTCTTAACGGGGGGACTGGTCCCAGTAGTTGACTCCATCCAGTTCAACCGCTGGTAGGATCAAACGTGGATGGAACGGCAAGGGTTAACGATGCGGGGAAAGGTGGGTTTGAGCAAACCACGAGACAAATACCTTGACCACTTTGTGATAAACAACCACAAATTTGCCCTGGATCTCAATACAACCAATTTAGTCTAGCCCGGTTACAGATCTCTACATACACCACATGCAAGAACTTGGATATGTTCAAATGCATCCCATTTAGCCACTTGGTGGTCTACCCACATTAATATTGCCATCTTTTTTTCTAACTTGGCACTTTGACCAGTCTTACCAAGCAGATCATCATAGATGGTCACCTGTTTGACTCGGACTATACCAGTACTCAATATGGAAAGCCTACCTTGATTCTCACCCTGCCAGTGGTATACTAGTAATTGGGCAAATTTATATCATGATACTCATACCTTTGAGGTCAGTTGAGTTTGCTAGAAAAATCTGATACACCAACTAGCATCTAGTATCTCCACTGCCTCAGACCCCACCTGGAAACTGGTCATCGTAACAAATTCAACAAAAAAGTATAAAAATCAGAGGGCAGGCAAGGCAATTGTATAGTAATGTGCAAAATCTCAGAAGGATCCATTTCTGTGGCAAGCAATATCAAAAAATTAGAAAACACTAGGGATGTGGCAGTAGTTAAACTAAACTATGAGCCAATCCGTTGCCGCCGGAAAGCTGTTTCGATGTCAGCTAGTGTATACTCGAGCATAAGCCCCGTATCTCCATAACATTGGGATATGAGTCTCGAATACTGTTGGGTCAGTCTCGATAGCTCATCCTCACATGTTTTCCACACGCCCACTAAGACTGTCCCAGGTTTTACCCCTGCACTCTCCTCCATTGTAACTTTCTCTGAGGCATCAGTAAAATGTTTCTCCACACGTTTGAACAAAACATCGACATGTTTCCGAATATCCTTAGAAGCAAATTCTTTTAGAAGTTTCTTTAGAGATGCCTTGCTATAATTGCTGTTTGACGAAATTTCATTAGGGGACAAAGTCTTCAACAGTGTCGTGACCCCGTCAAAAAAATCCTTCAGGTCGGTCAGCATTTTTTTCTTGAACCATTGGGAAGACACATACAATCAGCCTGCTGAATGGCCTTCGGAGCACAATCTTGGTGTAACCGCTGAGGTTTTCGTCATAAATTCCTTGCGCCCGTTTGGAAAACACGGAGACAGAGCCAATATCTATCTTTGAAGTCTCCGCTATGAAATAATGCATGTTCTCTTGAAAGACATGAGATTAATAAAAGTTAAACTGACTAGAAGTACGCACCAATCAAGATGACGTGGTAATTTAGGTGTCCTTTGTCTTCTCCCTCAGTGTCAAGTTTGGCCATCTGGTTGAGGGAATCAAACATGGCCTGGACGATCTTTTCATAAGCGGCATCGACAATTGACCGGATCTCAAGGCCGTCCACCTCCAGCATTTGGTTTTCGATCCGAGCAATGTAGTTAGGGAAAGCCTTGATGAAGTGTGCTACCCCTTTCCTTTTTTTGCTTGTGATCTTTGTTTGCTCGATGCCCTTTAGTTGGTTATTCTGCGTGGGTAGACCATCAGAGGCGAACACAAATGTAGGATTCATGAGACTTACGACATGACGGTCAAATACACCCTTCAGTCGCAGCTGTTGTTTATTGAGGACAGATACAAGGAGTTGATTTCCACGATCCTCAGCTTCATTTTGAAATCGTTCCAGAGTCGCAAAAATCCCGACAATCTCCCTACGATTTCTATGATAAGATAACATCATAACAAAAGGATTGAATATACTGACATGTTATCCCTGGCGAGCACTAGCTCAACCCAGGATTTCAACTCTGCTGGCAAGAAACCAAAAATCAAATCCATGGCACCACGAACTAACTTCATCGTCGCCTGGCTAAGCCCGGCAGAACGAGAGGCTTGGCGACGGAAGTAACTATCGAGACCCATGTAATCGGCGAAGGTAAGCGCAGCATCATTAATTTGCAGGAAGTCAGTGATGAACTCGTCCTCTCGGAAGATCATAGGCGAAAGCTGTGCCAAGACAAGCCCAAAGACCTATGGTTGCGCTATTGTTAGATGTTGAACTTTGTTTTTAGTGTATGTTAAAACACCTCTGAAGCCCGCAGATCACCTTCCGAGCTTTTATCTTTATCCTTGGTCCGCCCATCGATCGGGGAGCGGATCAACGTGCCAGCGCGCCGCATACCGGTCGCTCCTTTAGATATACTAGCTGTCGTATGTGGCGCGAAACCTAATGATACCTTGAGCATCGTTTAGAAATGGCAAAGGTTCTACTGCACCTTGCTCAATGTCGTCCTCGGGCGATTTCTTCGCATAATTTAGGTATGCAGACAGTAGAGCTTTGATTTGAGTGTTGTGGAGCTCGCTCGCGGCGGAAAAGTATGCCTGAATAACGACGATGAGCTCTGGGATTTCGGGTAATGGTGTTTAGCACACAGCACACAGCCTGCCATAGATGCTTTCATCCATTTCTTTCAAGTATAACATCAAACCAGCATAGCGTCCAAGATACGATTCGATATCCTGGTGTTGTATGATAATTGGTCGCCCACGTTTAGGCTTTTCTATACCGGCCGTCTCCCCTAAAAGTAGTTTCGCCTTGAGCAGAATGAGTGAAAGATGATAAAGAGAGCACTAAGACGTTCCAATCACCTGAGCAGTGAACATAATCGATAAGAAATCGAATAGCCGCTTGCAGAACTGAGAATTGTGCGTTCGGTATTCTTGTAGTCGTTCCATCGTTGCTGCCATTTCTGTGCCATCATTGACAAAAGGCAAAGATTCAAAAATCAAAGAGAATACCTGTGTCCCTGCCAGCCTGTAGAGCTTTGTATAGTTCTGTGGCCGCTTCTTCCAAGCGTTGTATGCTTTGTTCCTTTTCCAAGGACTCTTGGGTCAACATAAGCAATGCATCTTGTTCAACGTGGACCGTTCTCTATGAGCCACAGTTAGCTGCAGTGACGAGATGGCTATGAAATGCACACCAGAAGGTTTTGTAGTTCACTAAGCAAGGCCCTTTGGTTTTGATTTTGCACTTGCAAACCGCGATTTTGTGATTGAATATATGTGATATCATCGCTAACAGCCTTGCATTGGCTTTTCAGCGCAACCGAAAAGAATCACGAGTATAATGCGTACATTTAGGTGAATCTTGTACGACGAGACAAGGCCGTCCATCGTATCAAGCTCAGCGATTGCCTCATCCATGAATTTCATGACGAGCCCAATTCGATCATCTGACTCGAGAAAAGAGTGAATATTTGCCTGTAGGGGAATTGATTATTGTCCAAAGAGACGCGTAAGTCATGGTCACCTTCTCAAGGGCCGTTAATTCATCCAAGAGCCTGGCTTCAATCAAATCAACTGCCCCCCGTGTTGTTTTCCTGCTGATCACATCTTCACTGGCCCATTCATAGCCCTCAATCATCTCCTCGACGTTCGTGAGAGTGGCCTGTGCGTCACCTTCCTCGCCCTCGATATCGAGATCATTGCCTGTTATGTTATTGAGGAGCCCATCGAGTAGGGCTTGGTTTGCGAGATCAAAGAAAGATATGCGCGTGTTCTGATCTCGACGAATAGAAGGTAGGTCGGAAAGCGGGGAAGGATCCAACCCTCTCGACGAAAGCTTCCGGGTTCTGTTACCTGGTGTTTCATGGGGCTTGAGTGATAGCGGTGGTAGTGGTGCAGAGAAGTTATCTGGAACTGGCGGGGGGTTGCTTCTTGACTCTGATATGACAGGAGATCCACTTGCGGCAGATAAGGTGACTACAGGCACACTAGAAACAGATGCATTAGATTGTCTTGACGGCCTAGGTTGCACGCTTCCTGGATATGAATTTATGCCATTGGCAGACGGGCGCATACGATTCCCAAGTTGCCCCGTGTTGGCCGGGGAGTCCGCGCGACCTGGCTGTCCAGTGCGTCCATGATTAGGCGCAGGTTGCAAAGGAAATGTAGTGTGTGTATCTCGATCGTGGGCACTGCGGGTTGAGGTACTCGCTGATTGCTGTGGAAAGCTGGTTCCAGGAGGTACAGGTGAAGGAGGACGAACACTGCGCTGGAAGTCACTCTGATTGCCTTGCTGGGTGCCTAAGCGCATCATCATTTAGCGGGAAAACGCGATTAACAATGAGAAACTACCTGGCGCGGCATTACGGATATGAAAGCCTTCTACTTGTAGAGGGGCCACATTCCTGGTAATGGTGTGGAAAAGATTGATTAAAGCCTCGAGAAAGCCATCTTGGTCGGGTTCGCTTTCCGTCTGCCATTTATACGTCCTTGCGAGAGTAATGTTAAATGCGAGCGGCTAGGTAGGGTAAAATTGCAGTTCGACACGCTGTGTTCTGGCAGAGTACGTACATTGAGGACTTGAATAGCCCTTAACTCTGACAACTTCCAAGTTTTTCCGACAGAGAATGTTCCGTTTGTATTGAGCTTGGATTTGTGAAGGAACCCGCTGGTTGGATTGGCCTCTATAATATCATTCACTGCCATACCGAGAGGGTATACATACTGGCAACATACGAGAGAGAAGTATATAGCGTGGCTTCCGCCCCCCTCCTTCAACCCCCACGTCTTCCCATATTTTGATATGAGAGATATATGCTTCTTCCAATTCGCCATTTGGCTTGTATCGCGAGAAGACAGAGTCGATTATCTTCTGTCTGTGGTCTGACATGTCAACCCTTTTCAAGCGGGACCGATTTCAGAATGATGTGTGGTATGAAGGAAGTTGCGATTTGAACTATGAAAATTCAATATTCAATGCCGATTTAAGAGTGAGATCTATGCGAGTTTTTCCACAGTGTTCAATGTGGTATGCACATAGTTCAGCAACCTGTTGTCTGACTGATGCCATTTCCCTCAGTGGTGTGTTTGGACGTGCTTGATATGG
This sequence comes from Phaeolepiota aurea, assembly GCA_036937095.1. Lineage (NCBI taxonomy): Eukaryota > Fungi > Basidiomycota > Agaricomycetes > Agaricales > Squamanitaceae > Phaeolepiota > Phaeolepiota aurea. Next base: position 74,496 of record JASFDG010000014.1, read on the forward strand.
ATGTGCTTCACTCCCAGTCTCCCACTACTGAGAGGCTAAGGTAAACATTAATGACAGTAACACTCTAGGGAATACTTCTGCTGACAAGATTTAGGCTGAAGGGCCAATTTTATACCGTCGTCAGCTCGCCTTGACACAAGTGCGAAACACAATACATGTTCATGAGGCTCCTTTTTGGGACACAAGGACAATTGTTTTCAGCATCCATGCCCAACGACGTCCAGAAGGCTTTGTTCTATTCGAACCCCATGGTATTTAAGCGCATGGTCACTACAGAACAGCAAGTCTCTTCATTGCGGCCTCTCCCCAATCTGCACTTGACGCGCTAGTCGCTGTCAGTGGGCATTCATTGACCTCCTGTGTATTTTATCGAGCTGGTCTCGTATAACGCCTCATCATGACTGTCTATTCACGGGGTCCCCTTCATTTTCTTGCTGATGTTGCCATCTCTGATTCAAATATCCATCGTCAAACACATCCCAACGAAATCCGAGACACGAACATTGGAAATCAGGTCGAGACTAGCTACCTGCTGCATACGCCCTCTCCAGTCGCGTCCACTCATTCTAATGAATCGAAATCAACCCCATTTTCAAACTCTTCGAACCACATGCTTCAGAAGGAAGCTGGCTTGACGATCAAGACCCACGGTGATAAGCTACAGGGGAAGAAGGCCCGGCGAAACACAGAATCTCAAGTCAAAACAAGGCTTAGTCTCAAAAAAAGACGAAAAAACTTGATGGAACGAGCCTCGAAAATCAAATCACTCGACAACTCCCCTGTCAACGACCGCCAGCTTCTTGTTCTTCGCATGGTATATGACGAAATAACCATGTATCCTAGTGAGTCATGGATGGTCCTTGTGGCGATAATCATAAAGCGGTGAGCCTTCAACCTATCCGGATCTTCACAGTCCGTATTAATTTGTTATAGAGCATTCAAACAAGTTAAGAACTGGTTTTCGAACGAACGTCAGAAGAGCAAGGGAGGAGAGGTTGTCTCCACCCACTCGGATGATGGGGATAAAGTTCGCCTGCGGCCTGGAGCACTGCAGTTTTGCTCAAACTGGTCCGACAGCTTCTTTGAAGAGGTTGTTATGGTCCACCACTTCAAGACTATGCGCCATTCGCATTGATGACGGATGATGATGATAATCAAACTGCCTACACTAGCTAATATTGCTTAATCGCATCATCCATTTCACTCTAATGTTAATTCATATATTGTCACAATAAATAACCTTTCATCAGGTCCACTAATAACTTGGAGGGTTTTCTAAACGATGATAATGGGAATTTGTCCAGCCGCAGAGCCCAAACAACCAATTGCCAAACCCATCGTTAGCCGCCAGTTGCTCCACCTCGCCATTACGAAGCACCTTATACGTTCTACCCCTCCAAACGACTTCATTTCCGACCATCGCCAAGAGCCATATTGGGAATGCAAGGATCTCTCTTGCTGTCCAGGCCAACAAAAACTGAAATGTAATTGCTTTGGGAAGGGGATGGTTTGCTAGGGAGGCGTAGACGTCCAAGTCAATTGCCAACCAGAAACTAAAATGGGTTATCAAAATGAGGAGGGGGTGGATGGCGAAAAGGTGTGATATGCAAAGCGTGACGATGAAAGAAAGCATTACACTCTCTGTGAAAGGTTCCAAGATCGTCGCCGCTAAAACCATATGTCTCCTAACGCGGATCCAGCGGACACGTCGCCATATATAATCAGAAAAGGACATGTCCCCGACGGCGTTTCTGACCACGTCGCAGGACATGTCATGTCGAAGGCCCAGCTCGTGCCACAGGGCGCTGGCAATCATATTATCTTCTGCGAGGAAGCGCCCAAAAACAGGTAATCCACGCTGATCTAAAATAGTCTGAGCAGGACACTCTGGCTGTAGGGAACCAGTCAACCGCTCGACATCTGAGCGGCGATATACATTCGACTTCCCTACCACGCAAGAATCGATTGCGAAGGTATTGATAGCAATGTACATTTTGGCGTGATTTGTATTCAAGAACGCTTCTTCAATCCTGGAGCCAAGGCGCGCCTTGTTGACAAAGGCGAAAGGAACATGGTGTACAATAGCCACCCTGTGCGCTGAGGACCCCGATGGGTTGGTATTCACCAGGGCGTCTACGGACCGTGCCAGCGTACCTGGCTCAGCTAAAACATTGGAGTCTAGAACCCAGAGGATATCGTTGTTTGCTTTTCTATACGGTCGGATCAGATTGTTGACCTTCGGATTGACCCCAACGGTTTCGTCCCCTTGTTCAATGAATGAACAGTCGCGTAACAAATAACCTTGCCACTTACCGATGATAATTCCAGCTGGTATATGTGGATACTTTGCGATTAAATCCTGAACCACGATGAGGGCTTGATCATCCGCATCTGCGACAGAAAAAATGATCTCGTAGTTGGAATATTCTTGCTTGAAAGTTGACTCGAGGTTTTCATACAGGTTGGTATCTAATCCTTTAAGGGGACGAAGGATAGAAACTCCAGGAGTATCCTCTTGAGACGTTCTTGCCAATGGTGAACGGGGACGCAGACGGAATCGCCACCGACTGTAAACAGGTTAATTGTTATGAGGTCGTCAAGAAAGAACAACGAACGCTGAAGTGCAGCCCACAATCCCTATAGCCAGAACTACCGAGTACCAACATAGGCCACAAATCGATAGCACTAGTGAGAGAGTCCCACCACCCAAATTGAGAAAGCCCATATGCTGGTATCATTGTCACATTTTTCGATCTTGCGTGTATTGATTCAGTATAACGTAATCTAAAAAGTGATTATTTAAACCACGAAAAATAATGAGTTTTCTGCTTATTATATGTTGTTTGTGCCGTACCCACGCCACATATATGACACATTTAGGTCGTGTGTCACCGTTGTCACCTCTCAGCGGCGTCGTTGAGCCTTTCTTTTCTACATCTACCAGTCTCTCTTTAAATTTCCTTGGTCGTTTCAGTCTCTTGGACGCCTGCATGGCACCCAATTATAATGCTCTAGGCACTAACAATGCATCTCCCTCCCCCTATGGCTCCGGCGATCCGTATTACAATGAATCATCGGGCTTCATCACTCCACACCAACCTACCATTAAAAAGCGCACCAGTAACTGGATAAAAATTGGGGTCCCTGTCCTTATACTTGTCATCATTGGTGCTGTTGTTGGCGGGGTACTTGGAAGCCGTAAAAAAAACAGCAACAGCAGTAGCAGTAGCAATGGTGGAGCAGGCTCTGCCAGTGGAGAAGCTGCTGCAAGTTCTGCTGCCAGCGCTAAACTTGCAATTGGCCGGTTTGCAACAGCCACAGATAGCCAGTTCATGATACCCATTTACCCTTCCACGGTGAGTAGGGTCGCACATACCTTTCCTGGAAGAAATGCTTACTCTGATCTAGACCAACACGGCTGCGTTCACTAGCCCCACATTCCACTCCTCCAACAATGCAGCACTGTCATGGCCAGACGATCCTTTTCGACCCCAGTCTCCCTCGCCCACCGTCACCCGTCCCGACCGCCCCCGATTGATTGCGCCCTCTTACAAGTGGCAGGCGCTGCCAGCTCTTATCAAGAGCGACCCATACCTGAAAGGATGGAACGATACCATCTTCGGAAATGCTACAGATTTTTACTCGAGACCCCCTGTTGTTTATAATATGGATGGCGCCAGCGGCATACTCGATACCGCCCGAGAGATCAAAGCAAGGATCAAGGCGTTTTCATACGTGTATCGGATGACTAATGATACCAAATGGGTGGACCGTACATGGGCGGAAATACAGGTCAGCTATATCTGTGCCGTCCGTATGCGACATTTTCAATCATCTCCTTAATAGAATGCCGCTGGGAATGGTCCAACACCCTTTGGCCCACCGGATGACCGATGGAATATCGGTCATTTCCTCGATCCCGCTGAACTTGCCAGCGCATATGGCATCGCTTATGATTGGTTGTATGACCTATGGACACCAGATCAGAGAAGCCAAATGCGAAGCACAATGATCCAAAATGCCCTTCAGCCTGGTTTAGCCGCTTATGCAGATGCTGGTGTAGGCTGGTGGAGGACAGCCACTGGCAATTGGAACTGTGTATGTAATGGCGGGTTAACGATGGCTTCGCTGGCAATTTTGGGAGATGATACGACCGGCACAGCAGAACGACTCCTTGGCTTAACGATCGATAATGCCAAGGCCACCTGCGCTCGGGCCGTTTCTGAGGATGGATCGTGGTCCGAAACCGCGAATTATTGGTACTTTGGCACCACTGGACACGCTGAAATGGCATCTGCCCTTATCACCGCAACTGGGTCCGACTACGGCCTTTTGGATATAAACCCCAATTTTTGGAGAACGGGACTATTCCATATGTATATCTTTGGTGCAACATCCCTATTCAATTATGGTGACCATGGTCCCAACAAATTCTCAACCACCGCCAACGCGATGCATCTCTACGCGGATCATTACGATCAGCCAATGTTTATGTTATTCCAACGAGAACAGCAGGATGCAGCCGAGCCTTGGAGTATGTTCTGGTACGATCCCACAGTGTCAGGAGCATTCTGGGATGGAACACCACTTGATCACTTTTTCGATGACGCCACTGACCAGTGGGCATCAATGCGCAGCAGTTGGACCGATGGGAATGCAATGTTTGTCGGAATAAAGGCTGGACTGAACCAAGGGCACCAAACACACAACGACCTAGACGTTGGTGACTTTGTCCTCGATGCGCTCGGCACTCGATGGGCTGGAGAATTTGGCTCTGGTGATTATTTGTCACCTGGCTATTTCAGCAACGATAACCAAAGCAGCCAACGGTGGGAATACTACCGAACGATGACGGAGGGACAAAACACGATTGTAATTGGGGAAGCGAACCAGAATGTTTTAGCAACACCTACGGTCACCCATGGCACGTCGAATACCACACAAGGATCGAGCACGGTCCTCGACGTGCCAAAAGATTCTACTGCCTTTTGGATCACCGATATGACTAGTGCTTATTTCCAAGCGTAAGTTGTGTATTGGAGTCAATTCACGATGGCTGATCAGGGTTGTAGAACCTCGGTCAAGCGAGGCGTGCGTTTCCTGAATGGGCGCAAACAAGTGCTTCTCCAGGATGAAATCAATGCCCAGGCACCGATACAATGGCGGATGCAAACAAATGCTACGATTGCAATTGACGAGGGAGGAACATCAGCCACGTTGACGCTGGATGGACAAATGATGCAGGTGTCGATGGTGGCACCACCATCGGGAGCACAGTTTTCGACAGGTGAACCCGCACGATTTAGCTCGGACGTCACTCCGCCAGCGCCAGACCAACCCAATCCAGGGGTGCATGTGCTGATCATCAGCTTGCCTGCGTCGACCGTGACCCTGCAAGTGCTGTTCAACCCACAGTGGAGTGGGATGTCGTCGAGTGACTTTGTAACTCCTCAGTCTGTTCCTCTGGACAATTGGTCACTGACTAGTCATACATGATACCTATTTCTTTTATTTTTTGAAATGGACCTAGGACTGTAATTAATGGATGAAAATGAACATTGTGATGTGACGCTGCTGTGTTGTGTGACATTGTGGTAACCTGCCTTGGTAACGAACGACATCCGTCCACACACACTCTTTGCCATTGAAAAAAAACCCCGGCTTTGTCGACAAAGCCAACGTTCCCCAGTCTCTCGTTTTTGCATCGGCCTCATATGTTCTCCTCTCGTCTACTAGTCTGCCTCGCCCTCCTTATCGCCGTCTCGCCCTCTGTCCATGCTGGCGATCATGGCCTCCCTCACCGTGATCTGGTAAATCACAATCGAATCCTCAGGAAACGCGCTCCTTTCCCCCAGGACTCCTCTGCTCCCCCCGTCGGCGCCGGGGCTGCTGGAAATGACCCTACTCCTCCCCTCTCCGTTCCCCCTCTTTCCATCATCTCCTCTCCGTCCTCTAGCTCTGTCGTCTCTACCCCCAGCAGCTCTTCTACCACTTCCACCTCTACAGTGAGCTTCTTTTCTTCCTAGCTTTTCTAAGCTAACAGTACCGCTATTCTAGACCGCCTCCACGAGCAGCCTATCTTCATCTACAGTTGCTTCTTCGTCCAGCGTTTCGTCCAGCTCCGTGGTTTCCACCACCTCTTCCTCTGTGACCTCGTCGTCTACATCTGCTGCCCCACCTCCGCAAACCGTAGCACCTGTGGACCCTGGCGCTGACAGCACAGTGGTCAACACAATACGCCCAACCGTCACACAGACCAAGCAGGTCGAGGCTTCCAGCACCGCCCCACCTGGGAGGCAGGGCAATACTGCCAAATCCAATTCAACCACCATGACCGTCTTGATCGTCGTCGCGTCTTCCGTTGGCTTTGTCGTCCTCGTCTGGACCATCTTCCGCAAGTGGAAGCTGGGCCGTTCTAAAAAGTTCAACGAGCGTCTCCAGCCATTTGACTGGCAGCCCACCAACGACGAGATTATCCCCAACCACCGTAGAAATACGTCCAACACATCCTCTTTCCACTCTGGCACTGGACACGGGAACCCTGCACAGAGAGGCGCCGCTGGTTATGATGGCGGTTCCGATCATGGCCACGGCGTTACAAACCTCAATCCCATTCCCGACCACGACTTCACTGCAGGCTCTACTCTTGCTCCTATCGGTGGCTACGCTGATCTGTCCCGTGGACCCAGCCCCCAACCCCAGATGCAGGAGACCCTCGTTCGTGGTCCAAGCCTTCACCGCCCTTATGATATGGGCGTTCCCATCCACCATCAGGCAGGCTATGGTGCCCAAGATGCATACACTTACAATGGTGGAGCTATACGGTACTAGAAGAAGGACTTGCATTTACACTATGTACGACGCCTGTTTTGATGTTTATCATGGTCGACAGTCTTCACCTTTCTAAATCCCTTTTTATCATTTCATTTTCTACAATACAATGACCCCTGCCGCACGCAGCTGGATATCTGCTTATATAACTTTGGTTGAATTCTTTTCTCGCCCTTAGTGGAAGGATGAAATTACCCTTTTGATTTTCTTTTTCTCCTACCTTGTCGACATTTCCCTAGATAGAAAAGTCCTTAATCACATCTGGATACCCGGACTCCATTTGTTGAAGATACTTGGTGGAAGTATTTTCGCTTCTGTACATTTTTTTGATGGAGCTCACACCTTGTTCCTACATATTTTATAACATGTCATGTATTGTAACTGAACAAAGGACTGTGGGTCTTCCAAACCTTATCAGTGACTTGACCTGACAGCAACCACATTGTTATGTCACCTGTCTCGCCAAGTTCGATACGCCTAACGCAACGAGGGGGACCGTGAGTAATGACATGACGCCAATATACCAACACCAGCGTCGAGGCCAACTATCTTTTGAATGAGAGTCGCTGCCGTTGATGGAACCTGAATCGTCCTTTATAGTCGTTCGCTCAAACAGGCCCTCCAGCCCTGTCGGTTTCTCCGGTGCAAAGAACCGTTGGGGCCGCAGCCATGATATATCGTCTGCGCCCTGCCGGGCCTTGCCCTTGGCACTGGCGGCGTGGCCGTCCGCATTCGTGGGCGTCCAGTCCATCTCGTCGCTGTCGGGGTCTGTCTTGGTAGACGGTGGGCGGGGCGCGGGCGAGGGAAGTGAGGGCAAACCGAAGACGGGGTTCGTGGGTGTGATGATGGGCTTGGAAGAGAGGGAGAGAGCGGCCAAGATGTCGGGCTCCAAGGGCTGGGGCGGGTTCGGCGCCGCTGCTGCTGGCGTTGCAGAGCGGGAGGTTGCAAACGGTGTTGCGGAGCGCGAGAGAGATGTGCTGTGTGTATTTGTGTCTACGAGTCTGATGGTTGGAGGGTGTTGCAATTTGATGATAGCACAAGATAAAGCGAAAATCTGGTAGTTGTTAGTATAGGGCAACTGTGGAGGAAAAGTTGGACAGACAAATAATTCCACGAGAAATGATATTGAGAAATAGATACGACTCCTTTTTAATGTTGAGGAGGCGCTTGGTGGAAGGCGTACATGCAAGATATCTAGGTCAGGTCTCTGCATACTTGAGGCAATAATGATAGAGGTTATTAATCTGGACAGCCAGACTGACATTTGAAGCACCTTGGCGGCGTCAGTATTCCAGGTAGTTTGATATATAATGCCGGGAGCTTACTATATACTGCCTTTTGCCCTTGACTTTGACGTTACGTCCCTGTAGCTGGGATTTTCTGAATGACGAGTAGGTGGGATCCCAAGCCGTCCACAAGATCGAAAAGAGGGCCAACACAGGGAGGATAAATGCAATATGGTAATTTCGGTCTGGCAAATGATAGTCAAACACACCTAAGGAGACGATGACTGAGTGGAACAATGGTGTTTTCGTTATGACGATGCTCACCAGCCAAATGACCGCCCAGAGAAAACGCGAGTGTAGATACCCACAGGCAGCCACGGATTCTCCATAGTAGCATCTCGGTGGTAATCTGCTCTCGCACAGGCTTTGTGCCTGATACGCGCCGCTGCTTCTCCTTGCCTTTACTCTCCGCCAGCCATCCACCCAGGGCCTTCGTCCGCGCCATGTGGTCTTTTTTCCGGATCTCGTCTTCGACTATGGGAAGGCAGGTGTCACATACTGGGGGGTAGCGGCGATGCAGGGATTCGCGGTATTCGGGCAGCATTTCGAGCCTCTGCGCGTAATCGAGACTCTATGGTAGCCGTATTTTAGGAGAGAGCAGCAGGAACATGAAGAGGATAAGTCCGCACTTCAGGGTCTGGCAAGTAATTTGAGAGCAGATTTACGAGGAGCATCTGATTGGTCTGGCACGTATGGCAGAACGGCCCAGGCCCGTACATCGTCGGCAGACGGTCCTTGCTTGGCGATGCTAAACATACTGTACATTAAATAGCGACAACTAACGCATAATTGTTCGCGAACATACCGCGCTTGGCAAAGGACCTTGAGTTTAGTTGTTCGTCATGCATGGCAGGCTCGTCTGACATTATTGCTCCCTTCTCGTCGTACTTGTTCCAGCATCCACATGTTGGACATCGAAAATTTCGGGGGTTTTTAACGGACAGATATGATTCTGAACAGAAATAGCATTGGATGGCACTGTGCCGCCTGAACAGAGTTGAAGGCATGAGTTGCTCGTGGCAATTGACTGTCGAGGCAAAGTAGTTGTGATACCAAGTGTGTTGATGTGAATCATTCTTGTCCCATCAATCCCAACCTGATCCCAACTACCCAGTCATTATAAAATCTGATGTTGCTTTGTTCACCTGACGCACAAAGTACCAACTTGAATATGTCAGTAGCACCTTCACCTTCGGCGGGTCGAGGAGATGTGATATTGCAACCGCAATACTTTACGTCGTCTATTTATGTAGAAGCCCTGCGCGAAGACATCGCAGACCTCATCGCCCTTTTCCACGCGCAGTACGCCGAAACCCAGGATACCCCACCCATGCCCCTTTTCAAGGGCATTTGGATCTCTCAAGGGTGGAAATGGCTCCATTTTATGGTCTTTGATAATAGGACGCGACACACGTTTCTGGACGTCACTTTACGATTATTCCTAGGCAAGACGTTTTGGCAGGGGTTTATCCTTGTCTGATAATTTCTCTCTTTAGAGCGCATGGTAGAGACGGAACCACCTCTAACTCGATCCGTGGCTCTTTTTGGCTTTTACACATTTTTCTATACACAACCGCAGGACACGATGCCCCCACTCTATCGTCTTGCACATGTTCCAATCCCACAAGGTATCTTTAGCTTGTATCCCTTGTAGGGCTCAACGTAAATCCTGTAGATCACTACATGGGGCTCAAATCTTTGCCCAGTACTCTAACCACTCCCGAATTAGAATCAGTCCGCCCATCGGTTTCCTACATTGTGTCGGTCCTGTTAAAGGATCAGATATTCTTCATTCTACCGAAGTCCAGTCTGGGTGCCATGAACCCACGCTTCCTCCCTCGCGAGATTGTCGTTGAAGATGATGATCTGATGCCAGTTAAGCCAGACGAATCCAAGAAAAAAAAGGGCCGGCCTACAAAACGCAGAAGGCACCACAAAGCAAATCTTGCGCTCAACGAGCTTGATGAATGGCTAGAAGCGACAGCATACCCACCACCATCCATCGTATTGGGTCAGCCGTCGTCATCTCAAACTGTATCAGAGTCCAGATACGCCTTGGAGGCCAAGGAACCGAAGATCATTTATAAGTACCAAGGGGACAAGGCGAAACTGCTGAGTCGGGTGGGGTCACCATATGGGCATGGACATTCGGTGCTCGAAAAGGTCAATCAGATGGTTCTTGGGCGGCTGAAGGAGGCACAGGGGTTACTGGATCCAGAAGACATCCCATTGGATACGGGTGATGATCGAGTTGGACTGAAACGCGTTGAGCGCGCTGTAGAAGAAACAGACCCTTCTGAAGCTGGTAAAAAGGGCGTGCTCAGCCTGCTTGAGGGTGCGGGCTTAGGATAGGGTAGCACCGCATTTTGATCAATCCCTGCATAAAAAGTGTGTGGTCATTACTATAAATAGAACAACAATAATTAATTATAGTCGCTTACATAATTGATACTACCAGTGTTGAAGATGTTCCCAACTCCAATGGACTCCCATCTCTCTTGACACCGCCCACTCCTTTGCATATACTGTCCTTTCTTTCCTTTTCCTCCGCCTTCAAATCCACAAAACTGTTGTCTCCCCCTTCGATAATGGCTTCATTCCGCCCAAATGGCCAGCGCCATTACCCTTCAGCAGACAATTCACCTTCGACAACAAATCTTCTCCTACCTCCCACGACACGGCCCAACCCCAGTACATTCAAAATGCCTTCAAGAGGCTCTTCATTGAAAAGTGTCCAGAGTAGTAATTCCTTGGTAAGCTAGGCACCGTCCACGTTTAGTTGCCGACGCCAAGCTCAACGTCATTCGTTTTAGACTGAGTCGCCGTACATAGTGGATGGTGCGAGAGTGCCAGTCGCGCCATCGATATCCGACAAGGTGATTACCCCCCCTGCCACAGTGGTATTTTTAAAAGCCCTTATTCGATGTAATAGTTTTCCTTGTCGCCCGACCCAAGCTCGTGGGGAACAAATCTATCACCGAGCCTCGCTGAACCCGACGACTTCCTCCACAATCCTAACCCTCGGCGGGACCGAAGGAACGATGCTGGAGGCCATATATTCACCTGGCGTGGGCTTAGCAATCTGGGCTGCATGATTATACTTAGCCTCGGGCTTCTTGCGCTGTTGTAAGGATTCCCTTCCTCACGTGCTGTTAAGCTTGGGGTACCAACTCCCCACCTTTTAGTGCCGGATACCCTATTATTTCCCACTTCACAGCGCGTACACTCACTACACAAGGTGGATTCAACATTGGCGGGATCAATGCGAGTGGGCAGGTGAGTATTATGTTTCGTAACACAGTATATGCTTTGATCAGGGATGACAGGTTCCAAGCATGCCTGGGGGTTGGGGGTTGATCGATCTTGAAACAGATAAAAGCCTATATACCATACCATCGTACCACGATCCGACACAAGAATTACAACTCGTCTTCAGTGACGAATTCAACGTCGAAGGCCGCTCCTTTTATCCCGGAGATGATCCATACTGGGAAGCTATGGACTTGCATTACTGGGCAGTATGTATCCCAGAAATCTAAATCATCCCCCTCGCCATTTCTTATGGGCTTCATTGCACAGACAAGCAATTTGGAATGGTATGACCCAGCAGCCGTCACGACAAAAGGCGGTGCACTTGAGGTCACTCTGTCAAGAAAGCCAAGTCATGGCCTCAACTACGAGGGAGGTCTTTTATCGTCGTGGAATAAATTCTGTTTCACGGGTGGCCTCATCCAAACCTCAGTAGTCTTACCTGGAGCAAATAACGTTGCTGGTTTGTGGCCTGCAGTTTGGACGTTGGGCAACCTCGGTTGGATTTCAAATCCTTCATCCATCCCCTCCATAATGCTAATGTGTTTTCAATAGGTCGTGCGGGATATGGCGCCACCCTCGAAGGCTTGGTATGATGTGAATCCCACTCATTGCATTGCCCTCATGGTTGCCTTTATAGTGGCCATACACTTACGACGCTTGCGATGTTGGGACAGCCCCCAATCAAACTCTGAATGGGTTGCCGCTGGCAGCCGCTGTGAGTGAGAACGGCGGTGCTTTATCATACCTGCAAGGACAAAGGCTATCTCGATGTACTTGTCCTGGAGAGTCCCACCCCGGTCCACTACATGCTGACGGGAGTCCAGTGGGTCGAGCATCTCCAGAGATCGATATATTTGAAGCAGTGGTTACTGTCCCTCCCAGTGGGCCTCTGTTTGGCCAAGTATCGCAATCATCGCAGTGGGCAGTGAGTCCAGCATCACAGGGTAATCATAACCCGAGATCTCAATTGAAACATATAGCCGTTCAATGATAAATATCACTGGATCAACACAACAGATAATTATGTGATCAATGATCCTGACCAAAGCGCTTTGAATACTTACGAAGGAGGCGTGTTCCAACAAGCTACGTCTGTGCTCACGAACACCAGTGAGTGCCGTCATTCAGACCCAAGATAGATGTCATGACCAATGTGTTTGACATAGGTCAGGGATGTTATGAACTGGAACAAGGCTGCTTCTCGGTCTATGGTTTTGAATACAAACCAGGTTTTGATAACGCTGTCAGTTGCCGAGGCCCTTTATAAGTGTTCTCTCAGTAGCTAACTTTAAATTGCCAGTATATAACGTGGATCTCCGATTCTAAAGTAGCGTGGACGCTTAAGGCGTCAGGAATGGTCGCCGACCCCAAGGTCGAAATCTCTGCCCGCCCAATACCACAGGAACCGATGGTAATTTCCTGCTTCTGATGGCATTGCCCAAAATAACTCATACAATCCAGTACATTATCATCAATTTGGGTATCTCTGAAAGCTTTGGAGATGTTGACCTTGAACATCTGACGTTCCCGACTACGATGTTAGTCGACTATATTCGGGTTTATCAACCTTCCAATGCTATCAACATCGGTTGCGATCCGAAGGATTTCCCAACGCAGGCATATATAAATCGGTTGGCTACCCCATAAAACTCACCTGTTGATACACTCTAACCATTGGCCATAGGTACATCGAGGCGTACACAAACCCGAATCTCACAACTTGGGTTGATGACTATAAACAACCCTGGCCAAAAAACAAGTTCCTGGGCGAGTGTTAGCTTAGAATACAGGTATTTCGTTATATCCGAGCAGCCATTTGTCCCGTGTTCTTTTTTTTGTTGGCATCCTCGATGGCTGCTACCTTAACTTATCAGCAGACAGACGATTGCAGTTACGTTCGCCTATCAAAATCAATTCCACTGCTGCGAGAGTAGCACATGAATGGGATCTAATAAAATGTGCCAAACGTTGAAGTGAGAAGGTGGTCATTCTGTGGCCAAAAATGCCTTTAGTTTATACAACGTCCGTTCCAGCGTGATGATTCCTCCAACAGTCAGCCTTGGAACAGCTAGATCCTGATCCTCCACAGCCCCTTCACTGACCTTGCTCTTCTCGATCAGATGACGTGCATCGCCAATAACCTTTCGCAGCCGGCCCTTGGCTAGATAAAACCAACTGATCTCCGATTCTAAACCACCCAGTGGGATCTCGAGTGCCCGTCGTACAAACCCTCGAGATAGGACGAAGGCCTTTTCGTTGTACAACCGACTTGATGTACTTTTGAGTGAATAAAACGTGGCCGGAAGGGGGAAAAAAGGTTCACCTATTGACTATGCCTTCCTCAGTGCCTCGGAGCTTATCATACGCAGGCTCACAAAACCAGCTAAATGGACCCGTTGAGGTTGCGAAAGGAACAGTTGACGTTTATAACGCACGGCTCTTTAACCAAAACCAAGCCTTGGATAGAGACAAACGCTTGAAGAAGGGAGGACCGTGAAGCATTCCAAGTTTCGTTCCTGTCCCCAGCCCAGGTACCCAGGATAGAAAGACACACTTTTCCTTCTTCGTATAGGTTGCTATTCCCAAAGTGAGTATGCTCTGTTCTCCGGAAAGATGCACATAAATACTCACGGGTTGACTGTTGAATCATTCAAGGAAGTTTAGCCCGATAGATATGAACAAAAATTTGGAATCACCTCTGCCATTCCCATTAGTCCAGCTAAGGAAATGGGCTACTGGTGGGCTATTGGGAAAGTTTGAATCCAACATCCAATCGATAACAAACGGTGCATCTTCATAAGGGGTATTGTGAGGCCCAATGATAAGCGACCTAATCAAATCAGTCCGGTCTTCATATGCCCGAACAAGTATAGAATCTAATGACATGTTGTAAGTCCTATGCTCCACCCAAGTGTGTAGTACACTTACCAGGTAAACTACTTGCTAACGCTCGATATTCCTTGCTCAGGCGACCAAGAAAAGATTTGCTCGGCTGGGCAGGAGCCGACGAATAGAACGCATGGTCAACAGGTGCAGACGATAAAATGTCAAATCGCTTCCAAGATAAACCTTCATCTTGTTCACACCCGTTCTCCAGACCCTCAGGGGGTGGTCGATTGGTAGCCAGATCTTCTTTGGCAGTTGCATCGAGGGTAGTCGGACCTACCGAGTTAGAAGGTTGATAAGACCATTCAGGACCATCGACACCCATTGCGTTGGCGTCCTCTTCCTCGTCTATATCAAAATCATCGTCACTTTCGTCCATTTCTTCCCATTCATTGCTATGATCGAAGGTCGGTTGCCATACCCCATCTTCATCCATTAGCCAGACTGGGTCAGAATTTTCCATAGACGCATGTCCATCAGAGGTATCATCCTCCCATAGATCAACTTGCAACTGCTCAATTCCGTCGTGCAGTCGTGTTAGTCGCTCCAGAGTATACGGTTTGGCAGCACCATCTGGGTGGGTGACTTCAACCGTTCCATCGAAGAAAAGCTAAGATGAATAACTTAGTTGATGAGCAGGCTGAGGCAATGAGCCACAGGAACCGTACGTCTGTTACCTCGCCAATCCATGAGAAAGCACTATCACTTTTCGACGGCCTTTTTATCGAGGATTGGTTTAAATATCCAGAGATCCTTCGTGCAGATATGCCACTGCCTAATTCGGAAAATTCTTTCCGCCAGCCCACGAATTGGCCATCCATAAATGGGCCTTCGCGAACCCATGCCTCCAGTTCGCCAATACGAGGTACTCTCGGCCGTTCGAACCCGTTCGTTGCTCCTTGAGGATGGATGAAAACGAAATCCCCTCTCCGAACCCCTAATCCCTCTGAGGCAGACTCTGTAATCATAGCATCAGAATCCGACATGCCATGTGGGTCCAATTCAAGGACGGACACAAGTTCCTGCTTCCCAGTGTCTGAAAAAAGAACGATAGCAGTCCGTTCTGCTGCATTGACCTGCTGCACGACAGCGGGTCGTTTTTCGTTTTCGCTCTTCCAAACAACGTGGTCTCCGGGCCTGGAGTACGTGAGACTGAGGCTCCTGAAATGAAGTATGATCTTACCAACAATCGTATTCATCAGGGTTCAGATATGGAATGACATCAGTGGCTTTCAACGTTTCTCGCAACCCATCCTGCCAAAGTACCTCGATCGTAGTTTTGGTTTCATTCACCAGGAACGATTGAACGGTCACAACTCCCTCAGCGGAGCCTTGCTGGCCATGCGTTGTGCTTGGAAGGCCATCGCAGTTCTTCAAGTGAACGCGGTCACCGACTCGCATCTCCAAATCGGAATGGCCTCGGATTAAAGTGAGCCTTTCAAATTCTGGGTAGGTCCAAAATCTTTGAGGACGTTTTCGATTTTCTGTCTCTGAGGAATCAAGCTAGATGTACATCAGCAGGGAAATATACGAGGAAAGGGTATTGTTGCGTACTGATTGGTTTAGAGCTAACCATGCTATTGCATACACGATATGCCGTACGTCGACGACTGTGTTCACGGCTCCTGAACGGTGTTGCCCAAGAAAGAAATTGACTAAGCTTTGCATATTCTGCCCTGCACTTGAAGGGGGAGGAACAATATCCTGAGAACTGTCAACCATTTGCCGGATCTACAAAATGGTTTCAGCTTACGGGTCCTTTTTCACCAACAGCGAGCCTTGAGGCCACTTCGGGGAAGCGAATGAGTTGGCCCGTAGATACTTCGACAACGGATTCATCGAATACCTAAAGGTGGGTGTCAAATTAAAGACGTTAACGCGAGGTAGGCGGAATTGTACCTCAATGATCTAACAATAACAAAGTCAGAGGTCGGCAGGCAATCAATTCAATGCCTAAGTCACCTACCTGTCCGATCCAATCGTCATGAACAACATAATCACCAATCTCGACGTCCATTATGTCGGCAATATCATCTACGGACCACCATCCTTCGACGCGCTCACGACTGATGATATGTTCTAAGTGGCCCTTTACCTTGACATTTGTCACCACACCCGAGCGGACATCGTCGATAGACTTCTTGCAATAGTCGCCTGGCTGAAGATACCGATCAACAAGAATAAGCTCGGATTCTGGCAAGACGTCGCGCTCCCCGCCCTCGTTCAAGAACAATACACCAGCTTCTCCATATTGCAACGGTCGCATCATGGGGTCTGTTATGGGCGAGGTTGATGGTAGATCATCAGAGTCGTGCCAGCATCGCTTACATGTCATAAGCGGGATTGTTCAACATGCAAGGCGGAGAAAAACACACCACGACAGAACCATATGAGTTAGGTGCCCCAACGCGTTTCACGACATCCTGTTGATATAGCTGTGGGGTATATGATAAATAAACTTGTGGTAACTTTCGGATTTTAAATATGTACCTTGGTTAACAGCGGTCTCTTGTTACCATTCGAAGGTGGATTCATAATTAGTTTTTAAGAGCTCAAGATGGTGGGATATAGGATATTTGTGGGAGTATGTTGGCAATTAAGGTGTTGTATCCTGGATTCGAGTATAAGCAATGTAATGGAAGCGTTGAAGCGCCAGAACCTGACAACAACATTGAGACAGGTCACATGTGCCACAAGTTGTTATCCTCTACCAAATACCTGCATGATGACTATTTTATTGAACACACTCCCGCTCGAGCTAGTTACAGAAATTCTGGACCTACTGGATTACAAAACGTTGCTGAGATGCACAGAGGTAGGTTCAAGCGATATTTGGCTTCCATGACTTCATGATTTTCAGATCTCTCGAATGTTCAGAACCTTGATAGCTCAAACAGCTGCATTCCAATACAAAATCGAGCTCGTAGTGTCAGGTCAGGAGACTGGAACCAGAAGGTTAAACAATACAGCCGGGCTCCTCGAAATGTTAAGGAACCACCAACGAGCCTGGGATACTCTTCAGTGGAATCAGGACGCTAGCATTGATATGCTTCATGGCGGCTTGTGGGAACTATATGGCGGAGTGTTGGCCCAATCCAATGATATGGGCAGCCTCTATTTTCAACGACTTCCTTCTAGCTTTCGTTGTATCGAAGAGCGATCCTGGACCCTCAGTCGCAATCAACTTGGCTTTAAGATACGGGACTTTGGAATAGATGAATCACAAGATTTACTGATTCTAATTGAAAAACCAAGATGGTCTGCCGCACGTCACTGACTCGTCCTTCATGCTCTGAACCCCGCCAGGTCAGGTTTCCGGTCAGATGATACGCATCGCTTCCACATGAGGAGCATGTCCACGGGTGGCCGACACCCGTTAGCACCCGAGATTCCGATTCTGTCCCACCACCAAGACCTCTGGTCAACCCAAGTGTCCTTTACAATTCAAATATCTGGTGACTATGTCGGCGTTCTATTCCATGACTTTACCCCTGGCGAAAACGAATTGTTGATCTGGCAATGGAAAACCTCCAAAATAGAAATGGTAAGCTTTCAGACAGTGACTTAAATCCAATTGTGCATTCCAACTTTTCTTGAGAATGTAACAGGAGACGAAATCAGAGCATTCTCCTTCCTATCAGAGACTCATGTCATACTGAGTCTCTTGACGATGTCGGAAACCCTTGAAGACATCGAGCCTTGCTTACTTATCCTGGACTTCAAGGCAGAGTCTGCTGGGCGTCAGGCGATAGATCAGGTAGCACAGGCCATCCTACTTCGATATCCAACCCTTCGTGCTGAACTCCTGGCATTTGGAATCCGTTCCGACCCATCACCCTCCTGGCCCCATGATGACAGGATTGGAGTTCCCTTTCGCATTGCAAGAAACAACCGGATGTTCGTGGTCTCGATGCTGGTGCAGGCTGATTCTCAGACCCGCTGCGTCGTCAGCTTCATACCATGGGCCACACTTCAGGCTTGTGTTGATCGTGCCGGAAATGGAAGGTCGAAGAACGTGTTTGAATGGATAGAATGGGGCCCTAACGACACCCGCATGTTAACACCAAGCGAGAAGCACTCCAACGTTTGGGTTTGCTATGTTTACGGATCAAGATATGTAGTTGCAGGAAAACCAGGATCATTGTCCTGCCAACCCCCTTTCGCCTACGCTTACGACTTTAACCAGTTGGCGCTGCGGCGCGTTTTGGCCTCAGGTGGTAGGACCTTGGCGCAACATGCTCCGACACCATCACCTACCAGGCTTGAGGTACCAAACGAGGGGACATTGTGCGTGACCTCTGAAACTATTCTACCCCCCGGAGAGATCTTCGAAGAAGAAGTTCGAACATCATTGCCATATCGTGTTCGAATGTTCTCATTGGGAAAGATGTCCGATCGGGCTGCCCTGATGTGCAGTGAAGACAGTTTGATTGTGGTTGATGTGCGTCATTATATCCGCCTTTCGGAAAACAACCAACTTGACCCTTATGGCAGCAGAAAGGTGACCACCAGGATGCATACCGCATTTTATCATTTTAAGGTAGAGCTATAAATTGACACAGCAGCTTGGTTCTCATGGCGCGGGAAGATCCACGAATCCTAGAACGCTGTATTTTTGAATATGCAACATCTAGAATGATGCTTCAAAACAGTGACGACCGGGGGAATCAAGCCAATCAAAAGATTTTGTCGAACAAATGACGAACACGTTCGACGAGGAAATCTGCGTGTCCCTATAAAGCCGATACTACTCCAGAGCGGAAATTAGAGAACCAGTGCCCTACAGCATCCTTGAATAGCACTCATTGAATGCGCACATGAAGCGTCTGACTGGAGGCTATAATAGCGTTTGAGGGATATGGGCTATTCGTTTTCAATTGTGCTGTTAGGATGGCTGCCAATAGCGATAATTTGCTGTAAACGAGGGCTATTGCCCAGTGGCCAGAAGGGCGTAAAGGGCGCTTCTGATGTGTGAAATTAATGAAGTCGCAGAGCTGATCGGAAAAATTGGAATCTTATCTGATAACGGTCTGAATCCCAGCGCAAATTTGCAATCAGCGCGATTTCCCTGCCCCCCACCGTGCTCCCACAGCTTCCTCATCTCCCCTCTCCCATAAAAATCATCCATGCAACTACTCCCTTCTCTCGCCCCTTCCCTTCTCTCCTCATGATCCCCCATACCCAAGCTTCTCGTTCAGTTATCCTTACTGCTCGCAATCTGCAACGTTCTCATACCTTCAAGGCTTTCTATGCTGTACGCTGTCCTCTTCATCGCCGTTTATCGCATCTTCCTCACCCAACTTTTGCAGACGATACGAGGCTTAAGACAGGCCCCGGCTGCTGAGCCTGACGATACTCCTCCTTCAGAAAATGCATGTGAAGCCACTCGTCGTATTGTTATATTCTGACTCCCAACCTAGGACTTCATTTTATCGATTTTGCGCGCAAACCCATCGCTCAGAGATACTCGTTCTTATCTAGATTCATTTGGCCTCAGCCCTAAACGACCGCCCTCGCTTCCACCGCATGATTTTGTGTCAGATCCTCCTCCTCTAGTAAACAGGTTGTCTGCTTCCAAATCAATACCAATCGCCCCCGAACAGCCAAAACCGAGTCCCATCATCTCTTCTATTCTCAACCCTGTCTACAGGCGTACCGCCCTGGTTAAAGTGCAAGGACCCTTCACTGATGTTCAGCTCGACAGCATTACCCGGGGCCTAGTCTATCTTGAAAAGCTCGGGCTCGTCAGTGTCATCGTCGTCGAAAATGACGAGCTCCAGAGAGGGGAACAAGATGAGCGGAATACAGTCGTCGAAGAGACCATGCGTATCGTTACGTCCCTGGAAAAGCATGGGGCCAGGGCTCGCCCAGTCGTTGGTGCAGTTGTCAGGCTCGGGCCTATGCCCGGCAAAGAAGAACCGACAACTACAGCTGACTTTGTCCCGCCGGAAGCACACACCCTTCCTTCGGATCTCATCCCAATCCGCTCCGCACTTCGAGCAGGAGAAATTCCTGTCATTGCTCCTTTTGCTCTTGATTCTCATTGCCGCTCCGTGCGCATCGATGCGAACGATGTCATCGCAGGCCTGGCTCGTGGTATGGTAGAAGCTTCCTCTATCGACAAATCAAATCAGGTCTATCTAGAAGATGGCACTCCCGAATATTCTGAGGAGGTTGACCTCACTCCGCTCCGCCTTATGATCATTAATCGCAGCGGCGGGGTTCCCTCTTATGCACGCTCTGGGTATCCTCACCTGCTCATCAACCTCACTTCGGAATATGAGCACATTCATGACACATTCAATCCCACATGGGGGTCTTCCAATCCCACTGCACTTGCCAATCTTGCTCTTGCTCGCACATGCCTAGCTTACATGCCTCCGACTTCATCTGCGGTGATGGTCTCTCACAAATCTCCTAGCTCCCTTATAGGCAATCTCATCACCAACAAGCCAGCAGTAAGCTCTAGCTTGCCCCACGCTCTACTCCAAGGCAACAGGAAGCTTACACCACATACACCCACCCTATTACGGCGAGGCTTGCCCATTCAAGTCCTCCGCTCTACCGCAGAAGTTGATAAACCGAAGTTAAATTATTTATTGGAACAATCTTTCGGCAGGACCTTGGATGCAGATGCATTCTACGCCCGCCTAGAAAAGACGCTTGATTTCGTCATTATCGCGGGCAATTACTCGGGCGCAGCAATCGTGACAAACGAGATTTGTCCACATTCCTTTGTGCCTATTTCTTACTTGGACAAATTTGCTGTGTTGCCCCAAAATCAAGGTGATGGCACCGTCGATTTTCTCTGGGTGGCTTTGCACGATGAATCCTATGGTTTGGGACACCCCTTCTCCGCCAACCCCAACGGCGGAAGGGGCGGCAAGGGCGAAGGCCGCGACCTTGTTTGGCGAAGCCGCGGAAACAACCCAGTCAATAAATGGTATTTCGAACGTAGTTCCGGTCACTTGAGGATGGGACCATGGGTCCTGTTTTGGTGTGACGCCGAAAAGCGGTTAAAGATTGAGGAAGGCCGCCGGGGAAGTGCTGGGCTTTCCTACGTTGAAGAATGGGAGGAAGGCAGACTCTCAAAATGGGCGGACGCCGTCTCTGCAATACCTTCTAGCTGGAAGTAGATTGGAGAATATCCGGTTTTAGAGTATTCCTATCTGTACTGCCCAAATGTATCAATGATATCTAAACAGTTTGCAGTCAATTCTTGGGTCCCTCATCCCTCCAGCAGGCACAATAGTGGGTATACCAAGACAACTCGCCAATGGAGTATTCAGAATAACGACCCCTTTGCACCATTAAGAGATATCCCAATCTATGCTTGCTTTAAAAATAGTTCTATGAAGATACCGAACAAGCGCCGAGGGAAGGTGCATTTAGAATAGGCCGTCCAGTACCTTCCTTGAGGCTTCGACTCCAAGCTGATAGCAACGTGTCAGAGGGGTTGCAGATATTGACAAGTTTGAGCAACTCACGAAGGTGGCAGCATTCGCAGGGAATGCCTGGGTAACTGAATTAGATCGCAGGGGATGATAAGGTCCGGAAACCACTCACTCGTGCCATGGCAGGACCGAAGCCCTTCCATAATGCGCGAACGCCATCCTGCGCGATCGTCTTGCGAGCACAATCCACTAGACCCGAGTATGTTCCTGTAGGGGCAGACTGCAGCCTTGATTTTAATACCTGACAAGAAAGCTTCAGCCGAGCTTTGCGACACATCGCAAATTAAAAATCACATCAGGAGGGATGGCCAAAGACCACATGGCGACACCAGCTGTGCCTCCTGCGAGAATCACAGCACCTAGATTCAGGTCAGCAGGTGATGCACCCGCAGGCGTCAGGGCCTTTTTAGTTACTTCATATGCAGCAAAGTACCTTTTTTGGTGTTAAAAAGAATAGAGAACATTATTGAATAACACAAACACCCAAGGGTGAATGAAGGGAACGTACGCAGCACTACCAGGTCCATCTCGGGCGAGTGTCGCGCCGGTTCCGCGAAAGATACTCCGAACACCACCCTCCTTGTATAGGTGTTTGAGCACATCCGTAACGCCCTTGTATTTGCGTTCAGCCCCGCCTTGACCTTGCACCTTTGATTCTGCATGTTAACACATATTTAATCTCTTGGACTTGCGACTGACCTGCAGCAGAACCTTAGCACGTTCCACGGGGCCAGTAACAGCTGTGGTAGGGACTGCGGACAAAAATCCTGCCAGTGCAAGCTCAGGGATGCTCAACGCCTCACTCATTCGGTTGGGTGTCAGAGCGAAAATGAGCTTTTTTGATGCATCATATGCCTGAGCCTCGACGCGTAAATGAATTGTGGAGATTGAAGTGAAAAGGCACTCACCCAAAACGAGATGGCAAATATAGGTGTTACCCCAAGGAGCGGAGGCACCATGCCCCGGTACAGTCTGTAACTCAATGTCGATATAAAGGCAGTTGATGATCGATTCATACGTTCTCGTACCCAGAAATACCATCCCTTGCCAACGTTTGCTTAACAACATCCACAGCACCTTTGTAGACTCCGGGAGGGGCCGTCTGCAACCTCGTTTTCGTCAAGTCGAATGGATGGCCTTGTAAACTTCATAGTCAGAAGTTACAATGATCGCAAATAAAATCATAGAAATTACCGACGAGGACGGCGGAGGAACCTCCAAAGCCCCCAGCAATGAAAGCCTTTATCGACTCTGTTGCAGACACTCGGGTCTCCTCTGTTGCAGCTTCGATGCCCTTGGCTTCCCCATAAGAAAAATCATGATTGTGGACTATATAAGAATACCCACCATGGTTTCTGTGCAAGTGGTTGTCTAAGCAGGAACAGAGTGGTCGGATGACAGTGAATACAGTTATCTACTTCCGCCCAAAAATGGATCTTCAGAACCTGTCGGCAGTCGTAGGTCGATGAAATTCACATGTAGCTCTTGCTTGGCAGCATCGTATATCCGATTAAACTCCCTCAGATTGCAGTGGTAACATCGAAAGCCAAAAAAAAACACTGTTTCTAACTACTTTATATAATATACAAACATATTACAATGCATCGTGTAAGTACAAGAATCAATCTATGGTTCGTCGTCCCTTCCGAAACCACCAACAGGTTCATATGTAGCCTCAGTAGTATCTCGTCTCCAGATTATCCTTACACAATAGAAGAAAAGACAAATCAGAATGATGCCAACTATCCCAACTGACGTGGGGACCCCGTATTCGACCCACCAGGAAGGTTGGTAAGGGATCAACAATTTATCGATCTGGATCACACCTCCCTTTCCGGTGCCTGTTGTTGAGCGCCCCCAAGAGACCACACGCGCCCAATCGCCTTTGCCGTCAGTCGCGCGTGCACCCTTGATGCCTACGATATACTCATTTTCCTCGGCTCCTTGGCGAAACACAACATCACCATACGCCGATTTTGGCGATCGTAGGGTATTGAATGTGTTTGCATCGTCTAGGTCTAGTGGTCGGTTATTGTTCAACGAATCAGTGTCAGATTCCATATTCTTCTCCTTGCTCCTTGGGGATGGGATAAGATGTTGAGAGACGATGGCACGCAAACCATCGGCGTCACTGTACAGTTGCGTCAGGTTGAGGTCCTTGAACGCGTCGTCAGAGGGACATAATAATGTCCATCCAGTATTACTAAACTTTTCATCCGCCCACGGGGAACCTTCTGGTGGAGATGTGCCATTTAACACCCAATCAAATCCCGCCTTATTTATCAGAGTGGCCATCGTACTGCCTTTCGCAGCTTTAACCAGCTTTCCGATTGTCAATTGTACTGAGCGAGGTATGAGGACATCCGAAACTTCGTGTATAACACCTGTTTTAGTGAGGTGATCCCGAATGTAAAGCTGTGATTTCATGCCAGCCCAACCACCACTTGGGCTGATAAAGGTTGTGCCGTTCGAGAGGCGATCAAACTTCACATCACTACCTTCAAGAGTAGCGAAGGTGTGCTGGGACCCATTCTGAAGTGATTGTGCGTATTCGATGCTATCGAGCGTGTGATGCAGGAGGACATTTTCTAAGTCGTGCGTTGACGAGGGTGCAAGCAGATGCGCGCTGACAAGCAAGCCGAGTCGTTTAAAGGCGACATTATGGGGAATGAGGAGTGAAGTTCGAGGTGTGTTTCTCAAAGTATCTGCTTGAGATGTAGAGAAAACAGCAGCCAGGAACAGGGAAAGGTCTAAAAATGGCAGTGCACTTTGGAGGGGATCTACCGGGGGTATGAGAGGACGTGATACGAAATATATGATTGTGTTGTTGATTTCGACTGTAAATATGTCAGTATCCGAGTGATGACATTTCAAGAGGATCTAACGCACTGGCGTCACCGATGACTCCGGCACCTCCAAAGCGTATAGCCTTTTCACCTGGCTTCTTATCATCTTGGTTTACTTCGACACCCAGAACTTGCCTGCCACCATCCAAGCCTTCTTCTTCCAATTCTGTTTCCACAAGCATGCCGTTGTCTAGTTTTTTGGGAGTCCACTTCCCTGGAATGAAGTGGTATCGAAGGAGACGCTTCAGTTCAGGAGTACCAGGCTTAGGCAACTCATTTCCGCCAAACAAGGATAAAACATCATCTCGTGGTGCGAGAATGGTGATTTTGGCGCTGGTGTCGTTGACAAGCGATGTTAGGTTCACGGAATGGAGGAGGGAGACGAAGGATGTGCAATTTAGAACCAGTAGCGACTTCTCTGGCGTTAGTTGCAGGCTTCCGGGGGCAATGAATAGAGAGGAAACCAAATGCATAACCCCGTTAGAAGCGTAAATATCCTGTTCAATGAGGGTGGCATTTGAAATCCAAGTGGCTTCTGGGGTGACTATGATTTCTAGATTGGAGCCGTCAATGGTGGTCACTACAAGGGAGTCAGTATCAATCAATTCGAAGCAGAGCGCCTCACTGACAATTTAGTCCAGGCTTGAAAGACTCTGAGTATTTGACATGTGTCTCGACAACAGCATGCATATTCAGGATACGCGCAAGGTCGTCGGTAGCATATTCACTTTCTAGATAGAGACGTTCGAAATGCTCCAAGGAATCCCAAGCCGAATCCACAGGCAAAAAGAGAGTAAGCTCTGATGTCGTGTTCAGCAATGTCGCAATCGATGGCGTTAAGATCTTATGAAGATAAGACACGGAAGGAATTCGGGCAACAGTTTGGGCTGCGGACAGGTTAGGGATGCTTGCAATGATAAACGATTATTGGCTTACCAAGGTCTGGGGGAGGTTCAAGGACCCTGGCAATTCCGAGCAGCATTCCATTTCCAGCATCTTGCGGGTCCTTTACTATCTTGGCACCGCCCTTTCCAAAGGCATCGACACCAACCCATGCATGATCATCTCGAGTCGAAACCCGAACCCTTTGCGGCTCACCTCCAAGCGTACCACCTGGAACTGGCATCCATGGAGGAGATGGTGGAGGCTCCCGCGAAGGAGGACCGAGTGCCTTTCGTGGATAAAGCAAAGTTAATTCGACTCGTGGAACAACCTCATCCGGCGTTAGAGAAATCGAATAGTTTAGGAGATGATAGAACAGTTGCTGCCTCAGCTGTTCCTGAACGTTGTCTTTGAAGTTGTGTGGAGCATCGACCAAGGCAGCAGCCCACGATGGGTTTGTTGCAGCATACTTCATGATGGCGTCATTGGTTGGCGCAAAGAGCGTGCTGCCGTTCAGTCGGTTAAGAGTTGGAATTAATCGCGTTCGTTGTAATAGTTTGAGCAAAGATGTATAGTCTGCGTCGTCAGATAGGGCGTCGACCAGGGTTCTGCTGTTTATTGTTACTGTGGAGTTCCATGCGACCTGACTGTCGGCAATGACTGCGGAGCATGATAAAGTAGCGGCTATAAGCGCGCAAGGGAAACAAACCCCCAGACGCATAGCAGACACAGTTTATGGAGGACCAGCGAAGGGGATGCACGGCAGAGATGTCGAGAGGACGTGATGGAAGGACTCGTGAAAGTTTGTGGGCTTTTATTGCTCTGGGAGGTGATGTGACCACGTGCCTTCCATTAAAAGGGTCCTGTCCATGCTTGTTCGTGCTGAGTACTGATGCGCTATTTCTGCTAACACTGCTGCTCTTGTCGATGTTCTTCTACGATTAATATCACTTTCACAAACAACTTTATGCTTCAGCTTCATCAGAGCTACTCAGGCTATCCCGCTGCTGGTCTTCATTGTCTGCATCTTGTCAATGAGACACTTCTTGTCCGTCTCCAATTCACCTAAGTTCACGTTTAGGCGTCTTAACCACTTTTTCTTCTTCTAGGTATATCCTTCGGCTGATGATGTGATCATCTGCAATGCACGTACTCTCTCACTTTCCCGAGTCCTAGCCTTTTGGGAGGCCTTCCCTGGGATGAGCCACATAAAAGATAAAATCACTTGTATATCCGTGGATTCTAGCATGAAACTAGTGCGTTCTCTATATTTCTGTCCTTACACCATGTCCCATTACGAGACAGGTGGTAGCCGCCATGCAGACACGAATAGCGGCATGGATGCTGTCTGGAACGCGACAGGATACATGGCGTATCCATTCGACGCTCGTCCTCCCAGATAAACACATTATTACCGCGGTAGATAGCAAATCTGGTATGGTCAGGTTCGTGAACGCGTCAAACCTCTCATTTGTCTTAGGGTTACTCGTAATTGGAAGTACTGACGCGATCTCTGTGTACACCCTCATTCTGGACAACGACCTTCCAACTTGGTCTCTGAAGTGGTCATCCAGGTGTGTCTATCTCAAGGTGTGTTTTCGCGAGATGTTCATCCGCGCAGGGCTGTGACTCCAGCACATTCGATCTTTGCTCCGTCGTTGATGTATATTGCAACTTCCTCACATGTATGTGCTGTCCATATCTGTTGACAAACTGCTTCCGTGACGGAAGCAACTCTAGGTAGACGACCTTCTTCGATTGCATTCGACTACCTCAAGTCGTGAAATACAGTCAATACCGCATCCGAGACCCATTACCAATATTTGTTGGCGACGTTCACAGGCCTCCAGCCGGTTCGTTTCATTTTTTATATCTGGGATTTGGTTGCACCTACCTTTGTTCTTAGTGATGACCTTATCTTGTATTCCATAACCTCAGATTCTACGCTGCGAATATTCATTCCTGTCCTTGATTCACCTGAGCACCTACAACTCCATGCTTGCCTGGACATAGGCTCGTCCTTGCCTTTCTCAGTTGCATCAAAGTATCAAACTTCATCAAAGATATTCTGGTTGGATAAAGGCATAGTCGGGTCTGTGCTGGCTAGCATTCTCAAGGGCCAGGGGCACACTGATGAGGGTCAAAACCGGAGAATCTCTGAGATAATGGAGGAGCAATGGGATTTGTTTCTGCGTATCCTCAGCGACGGATCCCATATCATTACAGCGGTTGCTGTAAGGCTTATATCTCGCCATTATATCTAGATCCTGACAAAAATTTAAGAACATAGATCGCAGGCCACCAACACTTCTCAAACAATTTACACTGCAACACCCCCAACCTCTCCATTTTCCTACTTTACCTTCCTACCTCTCCATAATGCCCAGCCCAGACCCGACCTCGATCATTTTGATTAGCTCTGCTCCACTGGCTTCCTACGACCTCCAAGCCATGCCCTTCCTCGATGGGCAAGCCGATGGTCTTCATCTCAATGCACGAGCCCTAGATAGGAATTGCAACGAAGAATCTGAAATACTCAGACTTGTGCGAACTCCGGAAGGCAAGGGCGTGTGTGTCATTCGTGCCAATGGTGGCGGCGAAGCCTGGAGGGTTGTTGAACATGGTTCTAGACTAGTTCGTGGTGGATCTTGGACGACAGCTGACTTTGTAGTCCCCCTGGCAAGAGGTAAGTTACGTTTAGTGCGGTGATAGCTTCCTTTTTCCCTTTTCGCAAAGCCGGGTCTAACGGCTTCCAGGTCGAAATTTTGCAACATACACCAAATGCGACAGTTTACTGACGTTACATTCGTCACCCGCTCACTCACTGTTATTACCGAAACTTGAATCCCTGTTTACAATGCCTTCCTCAAACGAGTACGAGTCAATTATCGGTATCACTGTGGATTTTTCAATCATATACATCGCCGTAACCAAGAATTTGGAACTCAACATTGAATCAAACCGCTCCCTCCCTCTCTCAAAGGCTCCCAGATTTATTCTTCCTGTTGATCCCATGGCATGGGGGTTGCACAGTGCATGGATGGAACACGACGTTCTCCTGAGTGTTGCTGAGGACGGTGAGCTTGCTTTTTGGGTTCCAGAATCAAGTCCGGAGGACGGCTGGAGGTGTACTGGTAAGGTTAGGACAGGAAGGACAGGGTTTAAGAAAGCGCGCTGTAGTTCAGCAAAGAAGACTGCCCTTGGTGCGTACTTATCTTAACCACCCAATGTATATGCTTACTCGTGGTCATCAGTTGTTCCAGGCCCCAAAGGTGATGAATTAACCATATGGGACTCCACAGAGTCTGAATTCGCGTCTGGGCTTGAATATAGCGGGTGCTATACGTATGTGCTCTTTCCTAATGACAGTTCGAGAGTTGGAAATCTTTAAATAGGGACCCAATCCTTGACCTAGACTGGAGTTGGACTCCGGATATGCAATCTATACTGGCAGTCGGTTTTAAATGCCATGTTGAGCTTTTATGCCAGCAAAGGATGACATATTTTGATGAAGGTCCTGGGTGGGCATTGTGCTGTAGAATAGAGATTGACAGGTATGAATTTCCTCTTAAAACTTAACCATGTTTTTTTATATTTTATTTGCAGATTTACGCCATACCCCATCAGTGACTCAATCTGGCTGGCTCACGGCTCCTTTCTAGTGGCAGCTGGTCAACAAATATTCCTTTACAGCGAGCCTGGAGAAAGCACACCATCCCAGCCATCTTTATTCGAGTATGTGGCAGCGCAAAATGGGCCACTTGCGGATTATCATCCGCAAATGCTCCTGCAATGTCTTCTGTGGGGTAAAAATATCGTCAATCCACTCCTTAAACCCTCCTTTGATTATTTCTTTCTCCAGAGAAGGTTGAGCTGGTGAAAGAAATCATTGTAAACCTTGCGAACGATATCAAACTTTGCAAGGACCATGGCGAACAAATTGCCTGGTCATCCGTGCCCATAGATCGATTCTTCCAATCAGATTCCGTCAACCTAGTATGTCCGACAAACACCGGGCGCTTATACACTGATCGAGCCCGCTTAGGCGCCTAGTACACAAAAGAAGCGGTACAACTTACTTTTCAATGGAGCTCCATCGAAGGAAGAGTAAGTCTCGTTCAACTCATGAATGCGGTATTTTCATACCCCATTTAAGCTCGGATGAACAAGGATTTTCACGGCCCCTTGTGTTGGGCCTGATCGGGGATCTGGAGGAGAATCCACTTCCAAACTTAACACCGAACGAACAAGCCCATCTGATCGTGCTTGTTCAGACAACATTAGAGGTTGGTGTCAACACTCTTGGGGACCTGTTTGAATAAACATCCCTTCCAGATTGACGAACAGCGTCGTGCTCTCGATTCGAACGGCCTGAAATACCTCATTTCGATGAGATCATTCTACATTTTGAACCGTCGCGTGACATTGTCAACTGCCAGCCCTACATCGAGCGAAGCAATTCCACGGCAAACAGGCAAAAGGGAGCGGTTACGCTACCGCGACATGATTTGGGCGTTTCATAGTGAGAGTCAGGACTTGCTCTTGAATGCTTCCACTTCTGCATGCAATGGCAAAATGTGTTGGTCTGACGCCCGGGCATTGGGCATTGCAATATGGCTAAACTCCACCGAGATTATGGTAAGCGACTATATAAGTCCGGCGTGAAAAGTAGAAGCTGACCGGTTCTTCTCCAGAAATCACAAATGGAGATCATTGCTCGCAACGAGTATATGGCTGGTGAATCTCGCGATCCAACGGCGTGTTCACTGTTATATTTTGCACTCGGAAAATCTAAGTTAGTGCACGGCCTTTGGAGACAAGCGGCTTGGCACAAGGAGCAAGCTATGACGCTGAAATTCTTGAACAACGATTTCTCGGAACCGAAATGGAGAACTGCAGCGCTAAAGAATGCTTATGCACTCCTGAGTAAACGACGCTTCGGTGAGTTCGTGTTCCATATATTATATCTGACCCAGCTCATTCCCCCGTCAGAGTATGCCGCAGCTTTCTTTTTATTAGGTGGCTCCCTGAAAGATGCAGTCAATGTTTGTCTGAAGCAACTTGGGGATTTTCAATTGGCCATCGCTTTGGCTCGCATCATCGAACAGTCCACCGAAGGTCCTATCTTACGTGAAATCCTCATAGATACCGTGTTGCCCCTCGCTTTTCAGAATGGCAATCGTTGGCTTGGTGGTTGGGCATTCTGGCTCCTACATAGAAGAGACTTGTCAGTTAGGATTCTGTTGGTAAGTCCCCTCCTGTTAGACTCGATTGTCGATCGTTTAACAGACTTGGCCGCGAACAGACGCCGCTGCAGGATATTGCAGCTGCATTTAACTTTCGCGTAGAAGATATTGGCGAGCCCCATTACGATGATCCTAGCCTCGCCTTACTCTTCTCTCAACTACGGTCAAAAACCTTACAAGCGGCGAAAGGAACGAGTGAAATATCTGGTCGTGCAGAGTTCAATTTCGTCCTGCAAATGTCTCGGGTATTTTGTCGAATGGGTTTGTCAACATACCAACTCACAATAACGCGTTTGACTGTATGAATAGGATGTCATGCATTGGCCCTGGACCTTGTGCGATCGTGGTCCTTCGATCGACCTTCCACAGTGATTCGTGATAGTGTGACTTCACCCGCCTCAGAAAGTCCCTCAAGCAGCCCAACATTACGCCGGCCAGTGTTCCCCTTGGAACCAGCCCTGCGGCGCAGGTCTTCAATTATGATTGATATGGATATTTTGTCCCTTCCACCAACACGATCCGCCTCTCCTGAACGTGGAGACCCCAAAAAGTCCGGCCTGGACACAATCAAAGAGGAAAATGATCTTTTCGCAAGGAAAGCTGGGCTAGGGAGCCTGATGAAAACTGCAAAGCAAGATGTCAAGGTGCCAGAATTCGACATGGGTGCTTTTTTCTAGGAATAGCACTCCTGTCAGCGCATTAGTTAGTGATGCACAATTGCAAGATATCCACTTCGATCCTAAACGTTGTACTTGAGCTTTCATTTCTCTAATTTTACATGACAAATAGCTCGGCAGAAATTTCCAAGGTAGTCGGATAAAGTCTGGTTCACGATTTATTCTTGTACCTCAACTTCGCGTTTCTTTAATACCAAATCGGACCCAACTACTCTCTTCCATACATCTTGGACATCCTCCACAACTGTCTCGAAATGAGAAGTGGCGTCGTAGGAGCGGGTAATGAAGATGTTGTCTGCTTGACCAGAACTTGTGGGTGTGAAAAGGGGAGTGATGGTAACAAATCTACCTATATGTCAATCACGCTGAAATGCTAGGCAGCTAAAGACTTACTTCTCATGAATGGGGCCCAAAAGACTGAGACCCGCTGCGATCTCAAGCTCCGGCTTGTCTGTCTCGACGATAGTGCTAACGATGGCGACATAGATATCCTTGGCGCAGACGTTGTGGGTTGATGATACCATTGCAATGTAGATATCTGTATTCTGAGATGAGAATGAGAATTGTGGATGTTATTGCACACCTTACCATTGCGCCTGTTGACCTGGTTTTGTGGGATAATTATTTGACAACTGTCACTGTCCTCGGTGCCCGGGATAGGATGTTTGAGAAGGCAGATGGCGCGCACAACTTTGCCGTCTTCGATGACTCTGACCTTTCCACCTTCTGTCACTTTGCCAGCACCAAAGTAACTGGGATCTCCAATAACTTGCTTCGCCTTCACAGTCTCTCCGCCACTAGTCACACCAACAAACTTCCCATCGGCGTCGGTGACAATCTCGTCAATTTGTTTGTCTAGCATGTACGTGCCACCATAGATGGCACTCAAGCGAGCAAACGATTGGGGAAGTTCCCCGAGACCGTAAAGGGGGTAGATGTAGGGGGATTTGCCGTAGCGAGCCATTGAGCTAGTATACAAGATGATGCGATCGTAAGTCGGGCGAGCTGATTTCAAGATATAGCTGCAATGGTTCATTAATCCGACCAAGAAAGATCGCGATAACCTTGCTTACTCGTCATCTAAATAAAGAGCCATTGCGTGTCCAACAAAGTCTTGGGTGCCAGGTTCTAAACCGAACTTCTCATAGACAGTCTTCATACTGTCTCGATCAAGATTTATGCCTTATGAACAATAAGCTTCAGATTGAGGTCATATCCAAGCAGGCAAACCCTGATGTGTCGCTGGGTCGTCATCCCTCCAGCTTTGCAAGAACTCGAAGAACTTCTTGGCCCGTCGCTTTTCGAAGAGACCCATCAAGGGGCTTCTTACAGCCTCCATCTCCGTACTGGGGACTTTGGAAATCTTGCCATCGCGGTATACAAAGCTACCTGCTATTTGCTTGAATTCGAGGTAGCGAGTGACGTCAGTGTGGACCAAGATTTTTGTCAGCTCTCCTGTAGCAATGATGAACTTGGGGACGAGGTCGACAGCATAGTCGCGATCGCGGCCAAGTTCGGTGGGAGGTGGTTGGTCTGGCCGGAATTTGCGGTATAGCTGGATGGATGGTCAGGATCAGTACCCCCTGTTGCACTTCCCTCCCCCCTTACCTGAGTCAGGTTAAGACTAGCACTATCACCACCATAATAATCATTCCGATCCATGTGAAGCACTTTTTTACCCTCTACGGACAACAAACCAGAGAGAATACACTCTGTTAGACCGGTGCCCAAGACAATGACCTGCTGTATGTTAACTCATGGACATAATCTGATAGATGGACACACATCATATTCCTCATCCATTGCTTCAGGTCGTCTTGCGCGTCGGTCGTTAGAAGTGTATGGATCAGATAGGTACTTTGTAGTAGATAGTGCTTAACGACCAGACTTATCGATCTCGCAAAATGGCACGTGGCTGAATTTGACGCTTGAGGGCAGCACTTGAAGGGTTATTTCCAGTGAATGAATAGTTATCATTAGTAAATGAAAACAAAGATAATTTACAAAACTGTAGCGACTTGGGTAACAATCGGGGAGATGAAATGACCAAAAGATAGAGTCTGCAGTAATACAAAGAAGACCAAGAAAAAAGCATTTCACCGAACATTCGGATATGGGTGTTCTGCTCGCCCACGCTTGTTACGATCAGCCATACCTTCGACAGTATCGTCAGCTTCAAAGGCATGCTTCCGCTTCGCCTTTGGTGGGATTAGCATAGATCTTGCACAGGATGCCACAGGGTCTTCCTTTTGACGATGTTGAATTTTGCGTACAAGTTTGTTGATTGCTGGATATAATGTAATGTCAGCCACCAAAATACAAAGGGCAATAAATTTAACGAACCGCTTTCGTTACGACGATAATATTCCGTCCAAGATTTGGCAGAACGTTGTGGGTACTTGAATTGACATGAGTACGAGGTTTGTGTTGGAGATGCAATGAATCTTACATGTTCATGGAATGGATCCCACCGTTCTTTAGCACCGGCTTCCTCAAAATCAGGAAAGGAAGCGATGTAATGGGCCGTTATGTATAGGTCACCATCAGTGAAAGGACCGCCTCGCGGTCCCATATCACTGATATCCCACTGCCGTGATAAGATTTGGTTTAAGGCCGATTCGTCGTCCTCATCGTTGTCCTCGTCATCATCCTGTTCATCATCACCTTCCTTCGTGCCTTCTGCATCAGTCCCCGACTCCTCTGAGCTGGAATCGCGATACTTTGGCCGTCTCCGAGGAGTAGGAATTTTCTCCTCCTCAGACTCTTCTTCTTCTTCATCCGAATCATATTCGTCTCCTCTTGCAGCCGCTAGAATCTTGTCTGGAATGTCATGATTGCTGGACCAGTGCGAAGCCCAGGATTGAGCGGTGTGATGAGGAGCCTGAAAATCAAGGCCTTTAGTAATGAAGGGATGATATGATACCGACCAACCTTTTCAGCCAATGAGTTACAAATCTCCAATCGTGTAAGCGAGGAATCCAATTTCAAACGCCATGATATAAATTTGATAAAGAATTCACGATCTTCTTTAGTATATTTGTTCCCTCTACCTCGGTGAGGAATAATATTCGTTGGAGGACTCGGAGACCGGGAGGGAGGTTCTGGTATCTGAATTTCAGAATTAGGGGCTGGTAATCGGCTTCCATAGACAGGCGCTGGTGTGGTGAGGCTGTTGATCGTGCTTCTCCGACTGACAGATGGTTGCGACAATTGTACAGGAGGCGTAGACTGTGCCGAATGTTTACGGCGCTTAGCGGGAGCCGAAGCGGAGGTTTGGCGAGAAAGCGCAGGGGAGGGTTCAACTTTGAAGGACATTGGGGAGGGTTTTCTCATATTGCTTCTCTGGTTTCCATGACCGGAAGATGGCACTGAACTCGAACCTTTCCGTGTCTCCTTCATCAACGAGGCTATCCAAGTATCAAGGCGATCCTTATGGTCTAAGTAGTAATCTTTCCAAAGGCTAGAAGCATGTCCATTTTTCTGGAGCATGTGTCAATCGACTTGTTCTATCTTCAATTAAACCTGATCACTCACCCCATGTAAGCTATTTAATGCGTCCTTATATGTTTCACCCCTCTTGCGGCTACTCAGGAGAGTAGTTACTAAGGTCATTTCGTCTGCAGCCTCTACAGGAGCAGACATCGCAAATGCATCTTGGAGAACCTGTGGAGGGAGAAATGGCATATTGAAAGGGCCCAGTCCAGAAATTCCACTTCCAAATGTGGGGTGCTGCATTGGATTTGGCCATTGCGTCGGATTAAAGTGCGATGCATGTTGCTGGGAAGGTGGTTGTTGATTTTGGGACATTTGCATGGGAGGCATAGGTGGTTGCCATTGGCCATGATGCATTGACTGCATCTGCTGAGGTTGCTGGTGCTGGTGCTGCATATTCATATTACCTGAGTACGAGTGCTGATTCCGCTGCATGGAAGGGAACTCTGGATAATTATTTGCGCTGCTTGACGCGCCAGATTGTGGATGAAAACCATTCATCGCGTGATGAGGTCCGCCTGGATTCATTGCTAGATTTTCAGCCCCTTGAGGCTATACAATCCCTCCAATGTGTAGCAAAATTGATATGAAAAGACAGGATCTGTGGGGAGAGCAATAGGTTAGGACTTGAAATGGTCGAAAAAACCATGGATATTTTGGTGACAGGCGTTTTGTGACGGCGTGATCCGTTACACTTGCCTGGAACACCAGTGCTAATAATACGCACCCCTGCACAATTGGAAGGATAGTTCCGGTTTTTGGCTGGTTGTACATTCCCCTCCCACATGCCTCTTCCAAGATTCCCTCAACTTCGCAGTTGGCACGCCCGTTCATTTTCAATGTCGACCTCCACCAAAGCCCTCAATGCAACAGCCCGTGTGAAGGCGGAGCAGATATCTGCAGAATGGAAAGGTACAAGCTTGACAGGAGGCACTACAAAGAACTTCATTGGCGGGCAATTCGTCGAAAGTAGCACGACGGAATGGCACGATATACATGATCCTGTGAGCTTAGACATGCAGCAATGCAGTCGAGGAACTTACCTGGCATAAGTCGACCCAAACCCTGCTTTCCCGCGTTCCCCAAACAACGGCAAGTGAATTTGAGAGTGCAGTTGATGCCGCATCCCAGGCATTCAAAACCTGGAGTCGAACAAGTGTTATAGCCCGCCAGCGATTTGTTCTTGAGTGCGCCTCTTCTCACGAGATCCCGGCCCGACTATTTATGGGTCTTGCAGGCTGCAGAATCTGATTCGCCAAAACGCAGATGCAATCGCAAGTAGCATCGTTTTGGAACAAGGGAAAACCTTGGCAGGTCAGAGTACTTTCTCCTTTATATTGATCGAGTCTCACCGAGAGTTTAGACGCTCATGGAGACTTGCTTCGTGGCTTGCAAGTTGTAGAATCTGCCGCTGCTGCGACAACGACGCTCATGGGGGATAAAATTGAAGGTAAGCATTCGGACGATAAAAATTCTGGTCGATGACTTTATGTCATCCAGTGAGCAGGGATATGGATACCTATGTCAGGAAAGTTCCCCTCGGCGTGTGTGCTAGCGTTGCGCCTTTTAATTTTCCTGCGTTAGCCATTCTTTCTATATGACCTATCACTCGAGCGCTCACATGATATAGGATGATTCCACTTTGGACAATACCCATGGCTGCTGTGACTGGCAATACTCTGATCCTAAAACCCTCTGAGCGCGATCCCGGTGCGGCAATGATGATTGCCGAGCTTTGCCAAAGAGCTGGTTAGTTCGCTTCATCAGGACTTGACTTTCTAAATTGACATGATATGTCTAGGGTTGCCTGATGGCGTCCTTAATGTTGTCCATGGCTCCGTTCCGACTGTAAATGCCATCTGTGATCACCCAGCAATCAGGGCGATTAGTTTCGTTGGTGGTGATCGCGCAGGAAAGCACATATATAACAGGTTTACATGATGTGATCCTGATGATGCTCAGCTCATGTATTTTTAGAGGTACAAACAATGGCAAAAGAGTCCAAGTAAGTCCTTGATGTGGACAATCACACGTCCTGACCTCTCATGCCAGGCTAATATGGGTGCAAAAAACCATGCTATTCTTATGCCTGATGGTTTGTGGTTCTCAAACATCGTTTGATTGAAGCTCAGAGGCCGATATAATTAGCCAACAAAAATATGGCGCTCAATTCCATCATTGGTGCGGCGTTTGGAGGTAAGTATTTTTGAGCATCAGATAACGCCCCCTAATCATAACGACCAGCCGCTGGACAGCGATGTATGGCGATATCAGTCGGTAAGTGATATGCAGTTTCTTATTCTGCGCATTGCTTAAGCCATGTCAAGCCATTCTTGTCGGAGAGGCTCAAAGCTGGCTTCCAGAACTCACTGAGCGCGCCCAAAAACTGAAAGTCAGTGGTGGCTTTGAAAAGGGTGCTGATCTGTAGGTTCTCTGCTCTTCGACCATCGTACCCTAGCCTTACTACCAACTATGCCAGTGGCCCTCTTATCTCGCCTGCTGCGAAGGAAAGAGTTACTGGGCTAATAGCCTCAGCAGCGCAGGATGGAGGAAAGATCATCCTCGACGGCCGTGGACTCGTAGTTCCAGAGTACCCTGATGGAAACTTTGTTGGTCCTACAATCATCGAAGCTGGACCTTCAATGCGATGCTACCAGTGAGTTGCATACATTCGATCGCCCAGGTATTTTCCTTTGAACATATCGCAGGGAAGAGATTTTCGGGCCTGTCCTGATCGTCATCCACGCCGAAACGCTGGACGATGCCATTGACATTATCAACGAAAACAAGTATGGCAATGGCGCGGCCATTTTCACCCAATCTGGTGCCACAGCTCGCAAGTTCGAGACCGTTGTGAACGTTGGACAGATCGGGATCAATGTGCCCATCCCTGTCCCTTTGCCAATGTTTGCATGGAGCGGCAACAAGGTCTGCCCTTCATTTGCTTTTGGATGATAGCCGTTACCTGACCGAATATAAAGGGAAGCGTACTTGGCGATATCGGATTTTACGGCAAAAGGTAAATTTACATTACTTCACGGCGAGCTTCCACACTGACGTTACTAATCAGTGGCATCAATTTCTACACGCAAAATAAGGTATGTTCTCCGTCATATACAATTTGGTCCCCGCTGAAAGGGCAAAAAAATGGCAGACCACAACGAGTCTTTGGCGAGCTGAGGATGCCGTTGGAAATCGGGCGACAGTGAACATGCCCACGCACCGCTGATTTAAATGCAGGCATCACCATCACCAAGAGGAAAGACAACGTAGAATCTATAACTGTGTAGCTTCTTTACCAACAACTTCATCCAAGAATGCATTTGATAAACGTGTACATTGCTCAAACACCCTTTCGAACCCTCCCTACAAAGAGGAGTGAGCACTTGAAAATAAATAGTAAGAATTTGGCATACAATGGAACCATAGTAGGGGTCTGGAATCGGTTTCCCATCCAGGTAGGAACCCCACAGTCGAACTTCGGCTGTTGCGTTCCCTGGTTTGATCCTATTAAGATCGCGCAAGTTGTTTTCGTCAGCAGCCAAGATATGAGTGAACCGCGTAAAGTCGGACGTTGCGATATGGCGAGCGAGAGATGAGATGGGCACTCCGTTCTGCAAAGCGCAAAAGACGTTAGCGGCCTCCGGATACCTTTAGCACTGGCCTACGTGCTCACCCATTCACACACACGAACTGTTCTGATTATATTGACTGACTACTCAGTGAAAACTATGATTTAATGGTAAAAGCTCACCGCTCATCTGGCTCTTCCCCGATGTGATACCCTGCCGTGCCGCAGCTGTCGACAACAATTTCGATCCCGCGTTTCTTGGCAGTGTCCCGAAGCACGGCCTCGCCCATTGGCGAGCGGCATATGTTGCCTGGTAAATGTTAAAGTGTGAGCAGTGAAGTAAATGGGTCGATTGCGCCGAGGTGCAACGATCTGGGCGTTACGTGCCTAGACATACTACGAGGACTTTGGGCTCTTCATGTTGTGCCATAATGCAAGCACGATATTGATCTACACCGTTGGGTAAACTCAGAGATCAAGCCCAAGCTTCAAGATTGATCACAACATTTTATTGGCATCTACTAGGCGCTGGCACATCTTTTCCTTTTATCATGCCCGGAAGCCATAGGACTTGTGTATTACTAGAATATCATAATACAAGTGATATAGCATTATATATGTCACGGTAATTTCTGATCGATCGGATCTTGATCAAGCACCTAATGGATGTGAAATAGTGTAGTATTGTAGCGACCAAGCCATATCCTTACACCCTCCACACTATGTCCCCTCCGCCCATTGCTGTGTTCCTGACGACCATCGCGTCCCAGCCAGCTCTCAGGCAACGACAAGGTACGCTGTATACGCTTCAAGTTGTGAACTGGCCACTTACGCTGACACCTTACGATTCAGAATACATCCTGCGCATCTTGCAAGTCAAGAAGATACCATTCACATCTTATGATCTGGCATCCGACGAAGATGCCAAGCGGCTGTGGAGGAGAAAGGCACCCCCAGGTGAGCTATCATTCCCACACATGTTAGGTCCCTATATTACAGCTTGCTCCTACAGACAAGCAGCAACTACCTGGTTTCTTAGTGGGCAGCAAATTTCCAGGGGTAAGATCTCCTCGAGAAGTGGACTTAGGTTCATACGCGCTGACATGAACTCTGGCAGACTTTCACCGACTTGTGTGTGCTCGTACAACTATGCCTGGCATATCATTTAACCACCACTGACCCACTCATCCCAGCGAGGAGGCAGTCGAGTACGACGAACTCGACAGGTTCCTACGCCTGAAAGAAACATGGAATCCCGCGGACGAGGACCGCCCGCCCCCGCCGCAAAAGCCCATCGGTGTACCAGGAGCGTCCATGCCCCTTCAAATGACGCCAGACCGACTGCGCGACAAAATCCTCGCATCAAACGTGAACGCCTCCCCGTTGAAGGGCAAGGGCTCCACGCGCGTCCCCGTTAATAAGAGGCAGGATGAGTTCGATATCAGCTCCGAGCTCGATGGCTATGGGTTGCAGGGTGTGAGGGTGACGCAGGACGAGCTCATTGATCTGATCGCCGAGCTGGGTCTCGATGGAGACGATGCTGGAGATCTTGCAAAGGGCTTGAGCGATTACGCCTCTCCGAA
Organism: Phaeolepiota aurea; assembly: GCA_036937095.1. NCBI lineage: Eukaryota > Fungi > Basidiomycota > Agaricomycetes > Agaricales > Squamanitaceae > Phaeolepiota > Phaeolepiota aurea. Next base: position 114,562 of record JASFDG010000014.1, read on the forward strand.
GACGGGTGGTGGTTCACAGACAGTGCAGGACAACCAAAGCGAGTCGCCGAAGAAGGAAGACTCTCTTGATAAGGAACCTGTCGTAGCAAAGGCCAGCGAAGAAAAGATAGTGGTCACCGAAGAGGGCAAGGGTGATAAGGTAGAGAAGAAAGAAGCAGAGGAAGCAGCCTAGTCCCGTAACGAGATCATGGGCCCGATGGGGGCCCTTTTTGTCACACGAAACCGACGCTGTATCGTGAAACACTCTTCAATATAATCAAGACACGCCGCATTACAGCAGTCTCTTGCTCGCCTCTCTTCGAGAAGACAGCAGAACTGCAATAGTTACAGATGGGCTAACAGTATTAAGTAAGAACAAACATCTGAAAATGATAAGCCTGTGTCAAAGCTTTGGAGGTCAAAGACCAAAGCTCACCAAGTCTATCAAAGTCGCGAGCGAAGGGACATAACAGGTATTAGTGAGAGTCCGAATCGTCCTCGAAACGCCTTGAAGGGCGGCGTCGCATTCGCTCTGACGAAGAACCAGCAGATGGCATAGTACCCGGCGTTATCTCAGTCTTGACTCTCTGTATTATTCGATGTAGTTAGGTGAGCAATTCGAGAATGTAGGGGGAAAGAACGCACAGTTCGGTCACTCAAACTCCTGCTTAGTCTGCTTCTCCTCCTCCTGGTCGCCCTTTCATCACTGTCGTAACTTGGAGGCTGAGAGGGCATGTCAGTGGGTTCGAATTTCAGTGGCGCTGCCTTGTCCTCAGGCTCGGGCTGGTCTTGCTCTTTGATTGGGGTTCTGTTCTTGAGCATAGCGGGCAAGATGCAAGTTGCGAGAATCGTGGATAAAATGACGAAGAACATTCCGGCAGATAAGAGGGAAAAGGTAAGAGGGAAGCGGAGGGCTAGCCCTCTAGATCTGGGTCAATGAATGCGCGAGAGGTCGCACAAGGCCGGGCTTACCGGATACCATGAGGCACAGCGACGCCGTGCAAATATGCGCTCGAAACGCTGACTTCGCGTCCTTGTCCGTTAGCGAGAGTTTTCCAGCCATCGCGTCGGCCGATTTCAACATTTGCAACAACATTTGCAGTAGTTGGAGTGAACGAGGTCAGCATTGGTACGTGAAGATCTACGAGTGTGGGGGGGTTTGAGAAGAAGAAGTGTGCGGGAGGGGTGATAAGAGCCTTTACAGGGTTAGGCTGTTGGTTGATAATTAGATGGTTGTACGTACTGGCCGGCGAAGAAATGCGAGGGTCTTATTAGATGGAGTTGAAAGTGTAAGACTTGTCATAAAGTTGCCAAGGAGAAAATTAGATTCTGTTGCTGGGATAGCTAGACGAACAAAGATATCGTAACGTTGCTGGGGTATGAGCGGTGGCAGGGTTTGGTGGGCATATGGTGCGATGCCGTCTCTGTATAAATGTGTGAATCGAGAGCTGCAGAACAGAAGTAACTAGACCACTGACCCATACTGCAGATACAAAGGAGCCTCCCATCCGATTGCGAGGCTATTCCAGACTGTCCAGCCAGCGAAACCGGAAAGCAAGACGATGAGAGGGATGAAGACTGCACAAACTAGGAGAGGTATAATCTGATATGCGAATGGCCGCAGAAGAGAGAAGGGCTGTGAGAAGAGAGCACCGAGGGCGTTGACAGGTATCGGGGCTACAGGTGACAGCGAACTTGTCTGTCTTTTCTCTTCCATCGTGGTCGTCGCGTCCATCAAGAGCAAAAGGGATCCGAATGGGTCATGGTAAAGTCACATGGCTTACTCTTATTTTCCAATATGGCCACCACGACCGATGTCAGGGCACTGCTTGGTCTGGCTCCATCTGCCCCAGCTCTGATAGACTACCTCGCTGTCTTCGCTGCTCCAGACAAATCCACAATCCCAGAAGTCAAATCTTATTCAGACGCCATCTACTTCAACTACTACCAGCTGGGCATCAGTCTGCTCTTTGCACCACAAAACGGCTACAAGCCCACAACAGGCTGTGCGCGTAGTGATCTCAGAGACAAGGACCTCTCTCTCAACGGAATCGACGTGTATAATGTGCCGAAACCTACAACTTTAAACAGCAAGCAGTCGTCGCGTACCGCCGAACTCGCGTTCTCTACTTTTCCTGCCACCCCTTTATCCCTAACACTGAACCCGTTTATCAAAGATAAGGACGGCAAGTCTCTGGAACGTCCATCCGCCATCAATGTCAAGTTGGACACCTCTGGTAAAGATTTCGTCGCCGCCTTTGGTGAGCCAGACAGGAAAGGGGGTGGCGCGGGGCCTTCGTCGGGCTCAATCGGCATATGGTGCGAGTGGTCGCGGGATGGTATCATGGTTGAGTTTGGCGGCGACGAAGCCAAAGGCCCTCAGGTGTGGGAGCGTGGAAAAGATGCAATCTGGAAAGTTATATCGATATCCCTGCAAAGGAAGCCCAGCCGTAGCTCTTCAGCTTCATCGATTGCGGTCGTTGGTCAGATCTGTACACTGTCCAATTGATCAAAGAGATGCGTATGACAACATGTAATTATGGCTTTTCTCACCACCACCCTCCACCACCACCACAAGTCTCATGTGATCGTATGTTCTGTTATATATCTGACTTGGTCTCCTATCACACACATACAACATGGCTGTTCCTCCTGATTTCACCATCCTCAACATCACGGGCAAGTTCATCATGGTGCACTATGCTCTCTGGCGGGCTGGAGCAGCGTCACTGACTTCGTATCACAGAACAAGACCCTATCTGATCCGAGAACAGATACAATTCTAGCTCTGCAGGGCGTTAGTTGGATCAAGCGAACTGCAATTAGCATGGGTACCATTACCTTGTTCATCAAACACTACAAGGATGATCAGAGTATCGAGCACATCGACATTGACCAGACTATTACGGGTGGAATCCCCGGCACCAGCGAGAACCGCACTCTCTCGTGGGTCGAGAGGGAAAATAGTGACCATTTATTCGGTCCTGTGATTGGAAGGTCACGGAGGATTAGGGTGGACGAGCTTGATATTCCCTTCCTCAAGGAGGGCTGGACTGCCGATACCATTGAACATGGTGTCGTCCAGTCCTACGTCTACAGCGATACCCCAAAGAGTGGAACTGTCTGGATCGCCAATCAGGCAAGGCAAATTTCTCCCCATCAATGATAGGTGTAATAGCTAATGGACGTCGCAGACATGGGGCATTGAGGATATTGAAGGCAGACGTCGCTATGTGCGACATGTCAAATTCACAGGCCCCAAGAACGAGGATATCGAGGCGCGTCTGATTTACGACTATCGTAAGTTCTGCTACACACAACCCTGTCAAGTTGTTGTGCTTACTAGGCTTGAACTCCAGTGGGTCCTTTGTAAATTGAAAAGTTGAAGATACCTGAATGTAACATCAAACAGTTGACACATTTGAGCAGTACTTGGTAGAGCCAGGTGTTGCAATCTTATTGATCCATCTAATCTTATCTGCCATTGGTGTACCTGGAAATTTCATGTTTGTCATCGTTACTCGAGTACTAGTAGCGTTGTCAAGACTTGTTCAATCCTAAAATATCACCGCAAACATCCGAGTCGTGGATGTGTTCTTTCAATTTATAACCTCGACACGCCTTCGCACCTCACTTCCTTCCATCGTGTTGAGATGGCAGTCGATAGCTCAGGCTCAAGCTCAAGCTCTGCCCACCCATCCACTGACTCGTACAACCTCCACGACCGAAACACCTATGACAAAATGAGTTTGTCTGCAGCAGATGGTGGGGTGCAAGGGATCGTTACGCTCGAGTCGCAGATGGCAGCGCTACCCATGCGCACTGAGCGATATAACAAAACATGGTATTCTCGCCGGTGGCAGAGGCTGGCGTTGTCGTACCCCAGAACACATTCGCGGCTCACCAAGGCAGGCCTATACATCCGAGGGCCGCGTCCAAAGCAGGATTTGCCAGGTCAGAACACAAGGTTTATTTCTGTACACAACAAGCCACTAATGTCTGGCAGATCCCGTGCCTCTGCTGGACGTTGACGTGACCGTGCGTGGGCGACGAATCGTTCTGCCCATTGAATCACGCATAGTTGCCTTCACACGTCCACTGACGAGTCCGTGGCTGCTGGTCATTCTCGTGGCAGCATACATCATCGGTTTTGCATTTTTCTCACGTGCGCAGTCTTTCCTTACGCCGGCCGATTCTTTTATTGGTTGCACATCCACATACTGGCTTCCAAACAATGGGTGTGGTCAGGATGGGCAGCAGTGTGGCCCGTTCATGGATTCGACGTTTGATTTTCGGTGTCCAGCGCAGTGCAATAGTGTTATACTCCAGAACCCGAGGACAGTTGGAGACGAGCAGATTGCATTCAAGCCGTTAATTGTTGGTGGTGGTGATCCCAACGGTACATACAGAGGCGACAGCTTCATCTGTGCAGCTGCTGTTCAAGCGTAAATATTTCCTTGTCTTTGCCCATCCTAGATGATTTGTTGACTTGTATGTTCCAGGGGCATAATATCCAACAACAGAGGCGGTTGCGGCACCCTACAGCTCTCGGGCAACTTTACAAACTTCCTCCCACTTTCTTCAAACGGACTAACTTCGATCGGCTTCCAAACCGTATTTCCCCTCTCTTTTCGCTTTCTTGGCTCGACGCCGCTCTCGCACTGCAAAGACCTGCGCGACGGCGCACTCGCGTTCAATGTCATCATCACCTGTCTGCTCTTTATAGTTTTTCGTCCCAAACCCCTTGTTTTGTACTGGTGTCTCGTTTGCATTGGTTTTTGGCATGTCGCACTCTTTTCACAGCCACAAGGACCGCCTCCAAAACTCGATATCGCATTTGGGACCTTCCTTCCCGCTCTTTTCATCGCGTACGGCCTCTGGCGCGTGGCCGTCCGCTTCGTCCTTCCTAAATTCTCGAAAGCGCCTTTAGAATCATGCGTGCTCTACCTGGGCACGTTCTGGGTGGGCATTCTCACCAACTTAATATTTGATAGAATCCCGATAAGCCGCCTCACGTCGTCCGACCTGAAGAAGCGCTCAGGAGCAATTACATCGCTCGTGATCATCGTGATCATCGTGCTTGTCCTGGCGATTAACCAAATCCGCGTGATACGGAAGACGGGATGGCTACCGCACTATTTGAAATGGTATATTCTTGGCGGGCTTGTGACGCTTGTACTGGCGTTGCTTCCAGGATTGCAGCTACGGTTGCACCATTATATTCTGGGCATGGTGGTCATGCCTGGAACCGCATTTCCGACTCGGTTGTCAGCGATGTATCAAGGTCTTCTTTTGGGATTGTTTCTCAATGGCGCCGCAGCATTCGGATTTGATGCCATTGTGCAGACGGCGGCGGCGGTGTGTTGCTTTGTCCTTTGATGTGGCCTTTTTTTCGTTGACTTTTTTTTGTCCTTCTGATTTTTTGATTGGATCGTCCGGATATAGCTGCGCCAAGATGCACCCCTTGGGTCTGCTCTGCCGGTCTTCTTGACCAACTCCACCAACTACAATTCATCAATGCCGCTTGTTAATCAAACGATCTTCTGGGACGTGTTGCCGCCCGAGTGGGATGGGTATGCGCTGCTGGTAGACGATGTACAGCGGTACATGGGGACAGCGCTGAATTTCTCGCTCGCGGCGTTTGATGCGAGCCTGCCGCACTTTTTGAGACTTGCTGTGAGTTTGGGTGGTGCCAACGTGGCCTGCATCTTTTTGTCTTGGCATAATTCGATCTGATTTTTTTTTGCCTCCGTCGGTGGCTAACGTATGCAGTATATATCTGGCTCGAATACGGCTGATTTCACGATGCCCGCTACAATTTGGCCGAATGGTACATGGGTAGATCCACTCCCAGGACCATCGTAGATTATAGTTGATGGGATTGTGAGATCTAGAAGGGATATCTGGTTTTTCATTTTAACTAGGAACAGATCCCTTTTGTACGAGTATATTATAGCATGGAGGGCCACATTGTTGGAGATAATTGCATGGAAGTATTTGGTCAAAACGCATTGTTCACGGCGAGATCGGCGACCTGATGTGTTTCCGGAATTGCCTGTTTCGCACAGAGCATGCCATTGGGTGTGTGGCTGGAAGCGTATATATATGGGTGGTGCTCGTGATGGAAGGGTGTCTTCCTTTCTTCCTTACTATCAGCCTGGATCTACAAAGGCTCGGTGGCTTGCACTTGAAGCTATTGGGAACGTGCAGGTATGAGGACATTGTCCACTGAAGGATGTCGACAAGACTGATCGAGAGCGATTAGCAGTAATGGCGGAATTCTTCCATCCAGAATGTGAGCGGCGATGGACTCGACGATGGCGGCGATGCTGACTTGCTCTGATGTGGGGCGCAGACTTCACCGAGTCGAAGAGGAGCGGGCGATGGCGCTGCAACATGTGTCCAGGGTCCAGGAGTCCCCGGCAGGTCCGGTACATGACCGCCGATGAGGTCATCGCGCATGAGACGTCGGAGGGCCATCTGTGGTACATCGGGGAGACCATCGGCGGGGGCGGCGGGTGGGCAGAGCCAGAGGCTGCCGGTGCCGGTGCGGATACGGGTATGGGCGCGGGCGCGGGCGGGTGGGCGGTGACGGACGCGCCGGAGGACCAAAAGATGCGGTTCGTGATATATTGGATGAACGGGGTGGAGGCAGGGAGCAAGGACCAGGATGTGCCGAAGCTGGAGTATTTCTACATGAATGATCCGTTACCGGGGATGTATGGCGCTACGGAGGAAGAGAAAGCGGCTCGGTGCAAGGCCGACGAAGAGGAGCGAATGCGGCTGGAGAAGGCGGAACGTGCATTGGACAATGGATGGGGCGCCGGGGAGTGGGCCGGGAAATGGGCCGGCAGCTACGCGGACCCTCAGGAGGATGGGTACCCCAAACCGGGCAAGGCCAACAAAACCAACAACGGGCCGGGTAAGGAGGACAAAACGTCGGGGGAGGGTTGGGCAGATGCCGAGGGCGGGGCGTGGCACATTGTAATCTCACAAAAGAAGATCTGGGGCAACAACAACAAAGGTTGGGGAGGCCGCAACAACAGGGGCCGGCGCGCGGTCCGGGTCGCACCGACCGCGGAACCAGTCATTCGCGGATGGGACTGGGGTTGGGCAAATGAAGGCCAATGAAAGTATTTATTTTATTTATTTACAAAAAACACACTGTACACTACCATGGCCAGTTTCGACAAAGTTCCCCTGCAATCCTCAGTCCCAGTCCCAGTCCCAGATTCCATTCCATGTACCTCATCTTTTTCCTTTAAACTAGCTTCCTGACTGCGATACACTAGCAATCCCCCCACGTTCAATATGGGTCCACTCAGATGTCTACCTCTCAGAGCACCCAGATGCAGAGATTCTCATCCCTGATAGCCCTCCACCATACCAACGTCGTCACTCTTTCGGAGGCAGACCAAGCTCCCCAATTGCCACTGTTGATAACTGTGTTCCACCCCTCAAGAAGGGTTTTTTTCGACGTCTCAAAGACAAGGCCATTGCTTCTATGGAGGAACGCGAAAGGAGAAAGGCTGCACTGGTCAGTGTTCTTCCATTTAATCGGCCTTTTTTACTTTACATAATTTGGCCACAGCATCAACAGTATGCAGCAGATCCGTCAGCACATGGGTCCTATGCTCCTCCAGGCTATGCATACAACCAAGCCCAACGGCTGCAGATGAATGGAGCTGGTACCTTCAGTTCTTCTAGTCGGCATAATGGTATGGGTGGAATGGCCCTGCCACTTGTTGGCGGTCTGGCTGGCGGTCTTTTCTTGGGGGACATCATGGATGGGGTTTGATGGACGGCGGCGGAGGCGGTGGCTTTGGCGGTGGTGGTTTTGGTTTTTAGAAATGTACAATATAAATTGATGCGCGTAGTGTCGTGAGAACGGCGTGCGACGCGCAACTCTGATTTGAAAGCTTGCAAGTTAGACTTGGAGGCCTCCATGGCTCCTGTCCTTCCATCGTCTCTCAGCCCGCACATATGCATCCTCCCCTCCCCAGATCTCTCAGACCTCCTCGACGCAGCCAGTCTTCCCTCCCTTCCACAAATTCTTCAGTCTTTCTCTCCCTTACCACAAGGTTCAGGGACCTGCCATCCATCTTATAACCAGTTCGCTAATCGAATTTAACAAATTTAGTGACAACAAGAACAACTTCCCTCACATCGATTCCCCACACCACATTTGCTCTCCGCTTTTCTGATTTGGCCGAGATAGAGAACGCCTGTCTCGAGCCCGATGAGCAGCGTGCAGTCCGCACCATCGACTGGATTTCCGCGCGCATAAATAAGCGCTGTGCGAGATGGGTTCACGATATGGATAAAATGGGCGAAAATGACGCCTACCGGACTCTATGGTGGGATGAGTTACGTCGTTGTGCAGAGGGCGATCATATTCCATCCAAGGCGGAAGGCTGGAACCATCCTGTTGCTGGTGTGTATGCAGCCTACATTCGCGACTGTGTCTATTGATGGAAAGGCATCTTAGTTATCCTCGCTGTATCCACGACTTCCCCGAACCCGCTCCAAGCTATCAATGCCCTCCACGCACGGCAGCTTCAGCTTCCAACATGGGTAGATACCGCTTGTATCCGCTACACACTCATTATCCATCCAAAAAATTCCCCTCTCTCAGATGAGGAGTACGTCTCCATTATCTTGTGTGTGAAAGACGGCTTATCTTTGTTTCCCCTCCAGAGCAGGGGCATTATTCAACGCTGTCAAGCGACAGTTTGGATTGCATAGTTATCTCCTTTCATTAGCATTACCGAGGCCTCCTCCCGCTCCAATACCAGTCCCTGCGCTGGTACCACGCCTCCCTCCCATTCCAACGCACGAATCTCCGGTCCTTCACCGCGCTATGGCGGTTTCATCGCCTACCAGCCCCAATATGCCCAGTAGCCCCACTTCTATGAATATACTCAATACCCTGAGAATGGATGAACAGGATATCCAACAGACTGCCCGCTTCACACGCGAATTCGTCATCATGAGTTTAGTCCCATGGATGGAAAAGTGCGTGGTGGAATGGAATGAAAATGTACAAATTCGCCTGCTCTCCATTGTCAATTCTCTGATTCTGGCTCATTTCTTGTGATACTAGTTCTCTTCTACGCGTCGCCTTCCGTCCCGTCTGTTTTCCTCCACGCGCCGTCTTTTCGGCTCTGCTTCTCCCTCCCCGGCTCCCTCGCATACTTCTTCAGCATCCGTTTCATCACTCCCAGGGAGAACACCACAAGCCACGGTGGTCAATGGCTCGGGTCCATTTCCGCCAAGCCAGCAGCGCCGCCTCGCTGAATTCGCGACTATCCTTGGTGACTTCAAGCTCGCCGTGACGGTCTGGGAAGCTCTGCGCAAGGAAGGCAAGGGAGGATCTGTATGTGCATTTACTTGTCGCAGAATTTTTTCCCTCTTACCAGTGGTGTTACATACAGGATATTCTTCCCATCCTGCTCTCACCATCCCCGGCGCTTCAGCTGCACGCTTCCAATGCTATCGCTGGTATTCATCCTCCCTCGGATGAAATCCCTCCTCACGCTCAGCTAACGGCTTTGCTATATGCTGTGCGCTGGGAGGCGTCGATCGCTTCGCAAGATTTTCTTAGTAACGTGCTCGAAGGGGAGCGTTGGCTTGTGTGGGCCGCTGGTAATGTGTGTTTCCCTTTTCCCCCTTTCGCGATTTGTATACCTGAATTTCAACCTATTTGAAGGCAGAAGAAGCGCCTTCTGCACTTCTCCTGGCTCATGCCGCACTGCTCAGTGCAAAGAAGGGTGCGAGACGGCGTGCGGCGTTGTTGTACGTCTCCGCTGCGAATAGACTAGAAAAGTGCGGGATTGTAAGTTTCCTCTCATCAGGTTGTAATTAGATGTGGTACTTATGCTGCGGGGTTTTCCGTACTAGAAACCGTTAACGATGCATTTCCTACGACGCGCACAAAGTCTCCATAATATCCGATCCCCGAAAACACTCTCACCGTCGTTCTGGGACTCGGAGGGCAAATCACCGGTGCAGGCAGAGGAAGGCTTCGATGCCATCATGTCTGGAATCGAGCATCCACTAGGTAAGGCCTTGATGAATATAACACGACAGACTAGTAAGCTTGACCATCTCATAGGTCGTCTGTTGTATACGACGGGCGATATCGCAGGTGCCGTGAAGATCTTCCTTGGCTTGCTTCGTGGCATATCTCCCCATTCTGCGACCTTGGCGTCAAAAGAGCCCACTGTGGATGCGGAGGATAAGGATTCAGGTGACGATACCGTATTTTTAGACGATTTCCGCGTAGCATTTGCGGTAAGAACCTTTTGATCTTATTAGACGCCTCCCTAATCCAATGTATGCAGCATTTCAAAGCTACAGAACCCGAGAATGTATCGAAAATTGATTTGAAGCTGCCGTTCAAGTTTTGCCTTGCGAAGCAGACTAAGTTGCGGTTCTCTGGGGCTAGTGGTGTGCAGGCGGACCCTGGTGTTTGGGAAAAGCGGAGTGAAGACTGGCGTGATTTTTGGAAGACCCAGGGGGAGAAGCAAGGTTTTGTGAAGGGTGGAACTGCAAGTACTAATGGTGCGATAGGTTTCTTTTATGTTATGAGTTTTGGATTGCTGACCTTTGTTTCGATCTGCAGAAACCTTTTGGGTGGATCTTGCCTTGAGAAATCCTTTGGACACAGAAGTGAACCTGTCGAATCTGACCCTTGTTGTTCAGCATGCAGATGCGAGAGAAGCTTCGATGTCAGAGTCATTTGTAGACGTCGATGTTATTGACGACATGATCCTTGGTCCACATGAGTTGCGCACAGTACGTGCTGTTTCCTTGGCTGTCGCGTTCCGATCTCATATTCCTTTGCACCATGGATAGGTCCCCATTTCGCTCAAATCAAAGCGTCCCGCTCTGCTGACGATCACACATGTGGAATATGGGTTTCTATCTCTCCTTCCCTCCACTGAACCGCTTGTCTCGCGTGGCCGACGGCTGCACGACACACCTACACAGCGGCAGCAGCCGACATACGGTCCTGATGTAATGCTCAAGGTGGATGTGGTGCAAACGGACCATAAGCTTGTCGTGAGCTTCGTAGACGACGACCGGTTGGTGTTGGCGCAAGGCGAGAACAAGCCCCTGCGCTTATGGTTCTCGAATGTCGGGTCGCGGCCTATCGAGGAGGTCTGGATGGTGGCTGGGGACGACGATGATGTATGGGTGGGGCCTGGCGAAAGTGATGGCAATTCTGGTGCGCTATGACCTATTCATCGTCAAGGTCGGTTACTCAGTATACATTCATCCACTTGTAGAGGAAGGCTCGGGACAGTTTGAAGTCATCAAATCGCATAATTCCATTGTTTCTCAAATACCACGCCGCCTGCCAATCCGTGGCCCAGACGGATCATCGAAATTAGCGCCTGATGAAAGTCAAGAGATCTCTGTCATCCTCCATGCTGAGGATATAGGGGAACAAGAGTTATGTCTTTTGTTCGTGTATCGAGAGGTCAGTCATTCGGTATGACGTTGTGGTAGCTGCAGCTAATAGATGCATATAGGCCTCATCTGAGCCGTTCAACTATGTCCAATTGGGTCGGAGTTTCGAGGTCCAGCGACTATTCAATATTTCTGTATCCGCACAGCCCTCGACCTTGGCTGACGTGTCGTACATCCTCAACCTCGACGTTACGAACGCTGGATCGTCAAGGAGCGTGGTGTTGACGCAGGTCACAACTGTGAGTCCGCTATGGCGGTGCCAGTCGTTATCCGAAGCCGGGAAGTAGGTATCTCGGTTCCTTTATATGGAACAATGTCTGATATGTATTAACCATAGGTGGGTGTTGCCTGGTACGCAGTGCACTCGGCTCCTTTTGGGTGCCAATCGCTGGACAGATGCTTTGGGTACAAAAGCAACACTCGATTTCATTTCAAATAAGCTCAGCGATGTTCTTCATGGGAGGGATATAGCGCTCACTAAACCCCCTCCCACTGATCTAGTATGCAGTCATATATCCAGGGTTCCTATCCTCATATATATTCATTCTTACCACCCCACTGAACTATTCTATTTTCTAGTCCTCGTCCGTGCGGTCAATGCAGCTTCCAGCTATCCAAGCCTTCATCCACAACGGCCGACGGAAACACGCGTCGCATACCGCCGCGCGGGTGCACCCATACATCCCACCCCAATCCCACGCGGTGATTTTCCCGCTTTACAATCCCGCGGCAGTAGATGTTGTGGCGTTCTGGGAGATCCCGTCACAGGCGCGCTGGGGGCATATAAATGTATACGGCGTATCGCTCGGCGCGGGGCATGCGGCGCTTGACAGCGTCATCCAGGAGGCGGAAGGCGCCAAGGTGAAGCGCAGCATGTACGCGGAGACTCGGCGGGAGAATATGGAGATTCTCGATGCTATCCGGGGCAGCGAGTGGAATAAGGAGATGAACCCTGTTGCGGTTTCGGTGCAGGGTGTTGAAACGGTTGTGCACGACTTCTCGGAGGGGTGTGTTCAACAGCTCTCGTTTGCTAAGAGCTGTTCTCTGATTGCTGCTCGCAGGCCGTGTATTGTGCCAGTGACATTCGTGTTGCGCAATCATTCGTTAACACACAAGGCGAATTTTGTCCTGAGGTTGAGCACTGCTCTGGCGCCTTCCCATGTATCGACACCGTACGTGTCCCTCCCTCCCTTGCACTTCAGCTTTTGAAGATATTAAACATTTTGATGCCTCAAGACTTCCACTTCCGGCGCCGTACTTTGGACGCCTGACTTTCCGAGGTTTGGTTGATCCCTCGCAAGTGACAGCGTGTCAGTCAAAGCTTTGGGTTACGCAACCAGCAGTATACAGTCTTGGTGGATGGGTAGTCGAAACGGAAATCGGCGAACCTATTTCATCTAGTACCCACAGACCGCAGAAGCATCTGCGATACAAGCAAGAACCATTGCCCGCAGACTTGGTGTCACTCACTGTGTGCAACTCGGATATATAATGACCATATACATTATTTCGTGGCCAGAAAAAAATGGATAGAGCGACGTTATGGGAACTTAATCTTTGTCCTCCTACTTCTCCTTTTCCTTCTCCTTCTTGAGTGCGGCGAGGCGCATTTGTTTGACACGAACATTGAAATATGTCTGGGGGAGGTTATGAGCAATGCAAAATATAGGTAGAAGGATGTATGCATACCCCAAGAACAAATTGGATGGCATTGAAGAATGGCACCCATAGCTATACACATCATCAGTTCATTAAGGTCTGAATCCAAGTTGGATTGTGACTTGCCTCGATTGGGATAAACCTTTGAGCAATAGTCATTGAAAGGGGAGAAACGACCCATGATATCTAGCGCCAATTTAAAATGGAACCAGATTTAGGTTCCATCAAGAAAAACATACCCGAATGACAGAGAAGAAGCCGGCTTTTACGGTCTTGATCACTTCATCGACAGAGCTAGCACCGTTGATCACAGCCATGGACGCGAGATACGCTGCGAGATGCACGCTTGAATGGGAGAGTCGCTACATATGGATCCATGCCACGTACCCGAGGCCTGCACGGGCGCAACGAGCAGGTTGCTCGCGACGATCTGCGCAATCTTCGCACCTGGAGATGTCCTGCCAACAAAGGCCTTCTGCAGCCGACCAATGAGGAAGTGACTGAGCGGGGCAGACACCAAGAAGCCATAGATGGCCATCTTGATCGCCTTTGTGTTTACATGGACGCCTGCGAGTGCCTGGACAATTCCAGGCGCACCCTTGGGTGGCGGTGGCGGTGGAATTCCTGCCAAGTTACTCCCAAGAACCTCCTGAAGGAAGCATAACGTAGCTACATCTGTAAGTTCGCTGTCAACTATTACGAGTACGGTGGATTCTACCTGTCGTGAGGGCCTTTGTACGGAGAGGATGGAGGGCAAGCTGGGAGAGGTATTTGAGGAGGAGGGGATGAGTGCCCTTTGCTGGCTGGATACTCATGGTGGGCTGAACAGGGACAAATCGCAGACGCGCGCCCATGCTGATGGCACTCGGGAGCAATTAGTCATCACAACTCTCCAAGCATTTCATTCTAATCTAATTGTAAGCGAGCCATCGTCGCTGGGTTATCATAAGGGATATAACTAACTACTCTACCAAATACTATTAAAAACTGCCAGCCAGTTCTGGTAGGGCCCTATTGATGGCCCTTGACCCTAGAAGACAATCAGTTTCTCTTGAACCTACTCAACGCTGCATCAGACATACCAAATTTTAACGTAGTCAGCGAATGAAACCATGCAGATAGTCTGCCAGACTCCGAGCCCAATTCGAGGCGTCACGCCACGATAGAGTCCTTTGATGCCGTTCTCCTTGTATATGAATCTGAGTGTACTGAGGATCGTCAATTTTGCAGGTCGGTTAACAGTTCCCTTGGCCATAGATTGCATCTAGTCATCACCAAAAAGGCCATCAGCAACCTGATATCATGTGTAGGGAGTCCCCGTACCTCAACTCGGATAACCTCAATGGGCTGATTCCATGTTGCAAGCGCGCCACCAATTGAGGAAGCCAGAATTTTGTCGAAAGCGCCCAGGCTATCGTTTTCGGCTTTCCCCCTGATCTTGCGGATCGAGGTCTCGGCGAGGCGAGCAAAGCCCATACTGCCCCTAAGTTGAGCATACACCAGATATTCAATGGGCGCCACTTACCGAGAACCCCAGTTTGTACATTGACGAACAGCAACAGCATTAACACCCTTGTTCACACCAGCGAGACCTTCTCGGCGGTATATATCAGCAAAGACAGCCCATGTTGATGGCGGCTTTACACCAATGGATGCAGTCTTTTGACGCGTGATCTCAGCAGTTTTCATACACGTGGTGAAACCTATTCCAGTGTCAATATACCCGAATCGAGGGGTTTCAGGCCAGTTGCCTGAGGGGAACGGCCAACTCACCCATAGTAGCATAAGCTTGAGCAACGCCACCGGTCATGCCACCCAATAAACCAGCAAGTCCAGGATTAATTCCTGCCGAAAGTGATGCAGTCTCAACTTCAGACGCAGCAAAAATGAGCACAGCTCCTTTAGTCGACGCTTCAATCCAAGCCTGGTAATCGGCCAATCAAAATTCATTAAAATTAGAAAGATTATAATCACCAATTTACTTACCCAAGGTATCAGTCCTTGATAGAAACCTACCACTCCGCCACGCGCCCAAACGCTTTTACAGGCCTGCAACATGGTCTGGGACCGGTTCGCAGCCATCTGGGTTTTCAGAACCTCCAAGGGTTGGCCAAGCGACGTGACCTAGCTTAAAAGAATTAATTCAAAGCATTCGTATGATAGACGCGACTTGCCTCCTGCAAAACAAAATCCACGTCAGCAAAGTGATACGCCAATTTCAAAAATGGCAATGGTGATACGCACGAACTAATATCCATAGCAGCACATCCCGAACGTTAGCATATAGACAAGGGTCACATTAGCAAACTGTTACCATGTTCATGATACCACCTGCGCGTACATATCTGGTCAACAAAACATAAACGCAACGTCACACGAGTGCTCACCAACTGCAATGTTGGACCAGTTGACGCCCTTTTGACCTGGTTCTCTTTGGACACCCATCGTGTGCAAGTCGTGTCGAAAGAGTGGGAAGTGGAAGGGGGGAAGGAAAAAGAGTAGATGAAGGGTTGAGCAGACTCGAACGATTTGAATAAATTCTTTTGGGGACCGCAACGATCGGAGAAGATCGGACTTAACCCTCTTTTATCAGCTACTCCGAGTCAGGCTTCACACCAATCTTACATCGCTGCATACTATCAAAAAATTGCTCACGTAGCCATAGTGCTCAGTGCCCTCTCTTACACCATTCCTCTAATTGTTTTCGTGTATTTTTTAAAAAGCTCGGTGGACAATGTATAGCACCTTTGTTTTGTAGCCAAAAATACACCAGCGTAGCGGCCGTCGAGCGGACAGCCTGCGGGGAATGCAGTAATTAACAAGCACAAGGCACGGTGTTTATTGGAAGAGGGTATTGTTGAATGCGAAGCGAGAGACGAACAAGTTGCATAGTTCCAGATAGAAAATGTATAAACAATCCTAGAGGTTAAGGGTACTATTATAGTAGACGATTCGAAACGAGAAGCGCGCGAGGAGTGTAGCAAGGTGGAGAGGATCTTGATCGTGAAATAACCGGAGATGGAATGTGCCAGGTAAGGTGAATGAGCAAGTGTGGATTCCGCACGTCCGTTCTCCACGAGGTTGTTATACACGCTCTTTACAGAAGTTACGCTGGGGTTGAGTCTTCAGACTTGAGTTGTTTCAAGTCCTCCTTCAATCTAATTTGGCCAAAGCGGGCAAGGTCAATAAATCTTATCAAGCAATAAAGTCCAATTAAATTAAAAAATCATGTAAATCACGCCCAACGCGATCATGCTCCCAACGAAGCTTTTGGCACCAAAGAATTGAACATACCGAGTGATCTGTTCTTGGTTCTCATCTTGCTCTTGTTCAAGATATTGGATTTCCATCGCCTTCCGTGCGATTTCTTGCCTCAGATCATCCGCAGAGACGTGGGACGCCTCGAGTTCCTCCTTGAGGGCTGCAATGGCTTTTTCATGCTCAGCCTGCAGGTCGTGGACCTTGAGATTGTGTGCTTCATGCATCCGTTGAAGCTCCTCCTTCGTAACACCAGGTGTATGTGGTGCGGTGGCTCCATTTATGTCGCCCTTTGGCACGGCGGCCTGAGCAGCAAGAGCTGCTTTAGCGGTCACAAGTTCCCCTTCAATATCAGAAAGCTTCACAAGCAGTTCTGACTTCTGCGTTGCAAGGGTAGCAACCTCCTTGTCGTGCGTGTTGCGGAGTTTAATGGCCTCATCTGCCCGTGCTTTGGCTGCTTCCTCCACAGACCGTGAATGGCTATCGGCCATCTCAGTGATAGATGCTTTCGTCAGGTTCAGCATGTCCGTGACAGCGGCCAAATCGTCTTTCGTGTGGGAAAGTTCTTGCGACAGTCGTGCCATCTCTGCAGCCTGCTCGGGTGAGATTTTAGGTATGGCCTCTGCTGCGGCCCGTGCATCATCACGTTCCTTGGTCAACCTCTCAACTTCAGAACGAGTAGTCTCCAGAGCAGCTTTGGATTTGGCCAGGTCGTCCTGGGTTGCCTTTAAGTCGAGAGACAGTTTATTGATTTGCTTCTTGAGTCCCTGAACCTCACTTTCAAGGGCAGCGCTATGCTCTTGTTGTAGAGTCTCCAAGGCTGCTTTGTTCGCCGCCTGGATTTGTTCGATTGTACCATTCGAGTCCGCCCTCAAGGCCTGGAGTTCCTGAGCGTGGATCTCCCCTGCTTCGTTCTAGAGATGTGTCATTGATTAGATTAGAATGAAGGCTTGAGATAAATGTATAAACCTTAGCACGCTCAAAGGCTTTTTGCAGTAATGCTTGGTGTTCGATTTTCACTGCCTCGACTTTTGTATTGTATTGTGACTCCTGGCTCTGCAAATGGACGTTAAAAAGTGATGAAGTAAACAGGATGAACTTACCTCTAATTCCATTGTGACGTGTTTGATTCTTTCGGAAAATTCGGCCTCTCGTGCAACGTGATTTTGAACGACTTCATCGAGTTTCGTGGCGTGGTCATCCTCAGCACGTTTCGCAGCTCGTATGGTTTGTTCATGGGCTTGATTGGCCAATTCGAGCTCAGACTTTAATGCTTCTAGGGAGGCTGTGACAGCAGCGTAGCGCTCTGCGGCTGCGTTGATCTCGCCTTTGTGTGTCTCCTTCGCTTGGTCGAGTAGGGAGGCGTGCTCAGCTTCCTTAGCTTTTGCCGCTTCAGCAGCAAGCGCATGAGCTGCCAACGCTTTCGCAAGGTCATCTTCAAGCCGCTTCAAACGAGCCACCAATTG
This sequence comes from Phaeolepiota aurea, assembly GCA_036937095.1. Classification (NCBI taxonomy): domain Eukaryota; kingdom Fungi; phylum Basidiomycota; class Agaricomycetes; order Agaricales; family Squamanitaceae; genus Phaeolepiota; species Phaeolepiota aurea. The sequence continues at coordinate 132,399 of JASFDG010000014.1, forward strand.
TTCTCGTTCATCGTCTGATGCCTCTTGAGCCTCCCTCAATTCCAATATCTCGACCTCGAGTTCAGACAATTTGGCAGAGTTATCTTCCTTTTCTGCTTTCAAGCTTGATACATGTGCCTGTAGAGATTCCAGATCTTTCGCCTTTATCTCCAGTTCGGCGAAGCTGGTTTCGACCGCCTGTTGAGCATTGAGGTGAGCTTCCTTCAGCGCTGCTGATGCTTCCTCGGCCGCTTTCAAATCTGCTTGAAGCTTGAATAGGCCCTCGCGTTCAATGGAAGCTGCCAAGGCGGCCTCGGATAAGGAAGCTGAATGACTAGCATGTAGAGCATTTAAGTTTGCTTGTGCTGACGTAGCTTCAGTCTCGAGAGTTTCGACTTGGGCTTGCAAACTCTCCACTAGGCTGTTGGAAGCCAGAACAGCAGCCTTGGCTTCTTCGAGCTACAAAAGGTTAATACATGATTGTTATAGAAGTTTACGACATGCCTCCGTCTTGAGAGCATCAGAGCTTGAATTGCTTGCCTGATTTTCGGTTTGTAGAGTTTGTAGCGCGTCTGTGGCCTTCTGAAGTTGTGCTTCAATGTCTCGCTTGCTTTGCTCAAGCTGCGCCACCATGTAACCTTTCGATTCGACATCACCTAAAGCTACTTCGAGGGATGTTTTGGCAGATTCCAAACGGCCCTCGAGCTCAACGACACTCTCTGACTTCGAATTTAGTAATGTTTCGGCGTCTTTCAGCTGGTATGGTATTAGTTGGGACAGATATATACCAACTGGAAAAAAAACCTGATTGCGTAGGTCATCAAGCGCCTTCGTGTCTTCCTTAACTTCTCTGATTGAGGAAATAGAGCCCGCAGGCCTGGAGGGTTTTGTTGGTTGTGCTGCAGAGGGCCGTGACAACGGCGGCTTAGGGGCACTTGATATGCTTTGTCGGGAGGCCACCGGGGCTTTTTTCACCCCTTCTGACACGGATGCACGAGGACGAACTGCTGATGACGCTGAGCCGGTTGGGGAAGCAAGGGAAGCACGACTAGTGGCGTCAGCGGCTGGTTTCCCGCTCACAGAAGCCGACAATGTTGGCCTTGAGATTGGGGGAGCAGAAGGTTTTGCAGGCACAACAGAAGCCCTTCGGTTTGGGACCCCGGCGGGCGCAATGCTTGTACGTGAAGCAGGAGTAGGGGGTTTGGTGGGCATGGTTGGTTGAGCACTAACGGATTTCCTCAGCGCGGGCGCCCCTGTACTTGTGCCCAACTTTGTGGGAGCGGGGACGGCAGAGACTGACGGTTTTGTTGGAGAAGTCTTGATGGAGGCGCCAAACGTGCCAGAGTTAATGATCTACCAAGTTGTTTGTCAGAGATAGCGTGCAGTCTGGCAACGTTCTCACCCGTTTCACTAGAGGAGTTGCAGTCCCATTCGTCTTGCCTGGAGGAGCTTTGGCAGAACTCGTGTCCTTCGGTTTTCCTGCTCCCGCAGCCTTCGTCACGCCTACTTTGTCCTTCATGATAGGCACGGCATCTTCTTCGGGTGGAATAGATAAATGTGGTGACGAGCCGTTTGTTGCTGTGCTTTGAGGCTCTGTGCCAGGTGCCACGCCATCTTCGCTTAGTTCAGTATGTTCTTTTGCTTGATCACCCAAGCCCTCGTGTTCACCATGAGGCCTCATGTTTAGAATTGAATCTTGATCCCCAGGTGCGGGTACAGACGAAATATACTGCAAATCAGCATCGGACATCTTGCTTTGTCGGGGTAGAAAAGAGGGGATAGTCTGCGAGAGACTGAAGCGTATTCGCCTTTGCGGTTGACGTGCTAGAGAGATTATGGTAATGCACGAAAACCACAAGCCGTCGGCAAGCAGAAACAAATAGTAATATCACCACAACAAAAATATATTTAGATTGGGTAGCTGTTAAGAAAAACAACTTGAACAACACGGATTCGGAGAAGACCTGGCCTCGTGTATTTCTTGTAACATCTATGAAATTGTGGCAAAGAGATTCAACGCGTTCAATGCCGGCTCTTGCAGAGAATTGTGATTGTAACCCAGTACTGCAACCTATCACGGGGCATTCGTCAGTTAATCCATCAATCCAAAGCGCCTGAACATCACAGACGGAGCCGGGTTCCACGTTAAAATGAGTGCCTATAATGTAGATGGTGAATACACAAGTGTGCTCGATTTTCTGACTACTTTACCGAGACAGAGCGGGAAATTGATCCATCGAGATATCAATACACGACTGAAATGGCCATGAGCCACAATCAGAAAATCTCGGGTATTGGTTCCATCTTCCTTATATTTCCTGTGGTATTCGCGAACCTATATATGCTTTAAATGGCGAGCATATTGGAAGCAATAGAGCATACCCTTGTAATGACTTCGTCCACCCTGGCTTCCATTTGCGGGACGGATTCACCGTCTGGACAGCTGCAACTTGGATTCAGAAAAGCTCGAGACACCTGTTTATTTTGACTACTTGCCCGTGCTCCCAGATTTTCCAGTTGGCATCTATTTCTTTGATTTCCGACGACCTGAGGCCTTCATATTTACCTATGCACGACTTTGAGAAATCCAGGGCTTCAAGCAATGGCTAGATTAATCACCATAATCCCATTCCCGGACGTCCTCTGTAAGGATGTGATCGGGTGTTTTCCCGGTGTGGCTGAAAAGAAGATGGAAGGTCTTATGGGCGCGCTGCCGCGGAGACACGAAGACGGTGCAAAGGTTTTTGGGGTCAATTGCAACTTCACAATGGTAAGCACAATAACGGCACAGAAGGTTAGAAATTGTTTACGGCCTGGGCCAACGAGACGCTCCCCAACCTTCTTGACCTGGATTTCCCCATGATCAGTGAGAGGTATGTTAGAACGACCGGTCTAGCAGTGGGAAGTTTAGCATAATGTCAGGGCCTCAAATGAATATGTAAGAACATGTCTTCTGTAAGATGAGAGCCAGATGCGGTTAGCTAAGGTATTGAACTCTTATAAACCGCATACCCGTTTTGTGACCATTCGGTCTCCCCTGATTGATTTTAGGGGAAAACAATGGACGTTGGGCTATGGTTTACGTACCGTGCCTAACCACGAAAAGTCTAGGCATTGGTCGCGGCTCGGACATGATGATTATGATAGAAAATATCACTTGTGTTATAGATGTAGATGGGAGGGATGTCTAACCCGCGGCGGTGCTAGCTTGCTGCCCTTTTATCATCGATCGATTTGTTTACCGTGTACATGACAAACTTACTGCACAAAGTTGATTTCAGCGACCCTATAGATAACCGATGATATGGTATGGACACGGAGTAAAGTATTAATGCATGGCCAAAAGTAATAGAATGTATACAAATGGGCTGAATGGACTTATGATGCCATGCGTCACACAGCGTTACACCGGACCAATTGTGATTCATGCAGGGCACAACGCGTCAACATTTGAAGTCGCAATGTTTGACGACTGTGAGCACAATAACGATTCTTATGCACTTGTCTGTATTGACTATCTTTCAGATGTAGAACATGTCACTGGGGCGTCATCGCAACAAGCAACGGGCTCGCAACTACCACAGCTTCAATTCGAGGGCTTTGAGCCTTCTCCGTATAATGACAATGACGCGCGTGCAGCGTTGGATGATGGTTCCCCCGTTCGTGGCACAACTATCATAGCTTTGCATGATTAATTAACTATGGTTCATCAGGCTGTTGCAGACGTTGCAGGCCCTATGGCACCTATTTTCGATCTCGGCAGAGTCCAATATGCGTTTCCTGCGCCGCTGACATCCTTTGTCGTCAGTTCCGATATGTTAGCTATGGGGCTATCGTCGAACACCATCGTTCTCATTGAACTTCTCCACTCAGACCAGGTCATCAAAATTCAGATACCTCGAAAGCCGGCTGATATGACGATTTATAAACTCTTCATGGATCCGTCTGGTCGGCACATTATCATCACATCAACACAAGGTGAAAATTGGTATTTATACCGGACGTGGCGGAAACCAAGGCAGTTGAAAGGATTCAAGATGGTCATTGAAAGTGTCGCCTGGAACAAGGCAGCCCTCCTGTCATCCTCTCACTCAACATCCACCCGAGAAATCCTGATTGGTGCTAGGAATGGTACCATATACGAGGCTGTACTTGACGCAGAGGAGGATTTCTTCAAATCCCAAGAACGATATCTTCAATCCCTGTTCTCATTACCTGAGCATCACCCAATTTCCGGCATCAAATTCGATTACCCCCCTTCAGATCCCAAAAAGGCCCTCGTGATTGCAACGACACTAACTCGTATATACCAATTTGTGGGGGCGGTAGAAAGGAAACCGGAGGAAAATGGACGCGTATTCTCGAGTTTGTTTGCTGCATATCGAGATGCGGTTCCAAGTTCGTTGATATGTTTCCCCCCGTCGCCTTGACTCTGACCTTTGTTAGAAATTCTGGAATTGCCTGGGAACATGCAGCATTCAGAGTTGCAGTTCTTCACTCCCAATTCCGATCAGGCACTTTCCTTACCTAAACGAGTAGCTTGGACAACAGGTGAGGTTTTCCTGGATTGATTTCGCCTTTTGCTGACTGCCTCGAATCAAGCTGCTGGAATATACCATGGGGATCTCAATATTGAATCCAACTCGGAAGACTTGATTGATGGGGCTCAACTCTTGCCATACCCGATACTTACGTTACCTGCTGGTCGTGTTACCCATGATTTCCCGCTGTCACTAAGCTTGACTGAATTCCACTTCGTCTTGCTCTACAAGGATCGGGTGGTTGGCATATGTAATTTGGATGATAAGTTGACATATGAGGAATTGCTCCCAATTGTAAGGCTTCTTATCAATGTAACCTTTGTCAATACCGTTAATAAACAAGAGCAGAAAGCAAACGAGGGAGTCCTTGGATTAGCTGCAGATCCAGTTCGAAAAACATATTGGGTTTTCACCGACCAATCTCTATTTGAGCTTGGCGTCTCTAATGAAGATCGCGATATTTGGAGTGTTTATCTCAAAATGGGACAATTTGACGCCGCCTTGAAGTATTCTAAGGTCGTCCTCATAAATTTTTAACGTCGATAAACTTAACAACCCCCAAACAGACCGCCATGCAACGGGATATGATCCTGTCCGCTCAAGCCGATAATCTTTTCAAAGAGGGGAAGTACTTTCAAGCTGCGCAATGCTACGCCCGGTGTTCTGCCACTTTTGAAGAAGTGGCGCTGAAATTCATGGATGTCGGTGAACGAGACTCCCTCAGGTCGTACCTCATCTCACGCTTAGAGAGGACGAAAAAGACAGTATGTGGAGCCCCCCTCTGATATTGACTCGTCATGATGTTTAATAGGATTCCACACAACGAATGATGCTAGCTACATGGCTGGTAGAGTTCTATCTAAGTAAATGCAACGAACTCGACGATTCTGTGGCCTCGGAATCGGTTTCAAGTGATGTTGACAATCTCAGGGCTGAACGTGCAATCATCGAGGACGATTTGCGACAATTCTTCGACACCTACAAGGTTTGAATTGTTCTCTAGACTGAAAACAAACTTATACCTCAATAGATAAATCTGGATGCCAAGACTGTTTATGATCTCATAGAGAGTCATGGCAGAACTGACATGTACTTGTTTTACGCCTCTATAATCGGTGACTACAAGCGTGTCGTCGAACACTGGATTCTTGAAGAAGAATGGATGAAGGCTATTGAAATCATCAGCCGTCAAGTGAATCCATCTTTTAGCGATCCTAGAGTTTTGCTCATCTATCACCCAAGACAGACCTAGAATTGTACTATCGGTTTAGCCCGGTTCTTGTACGTCAAGCCCCCAAAGAGACTGTTGACTCATGGATCCGTCAATCATCACTCGACCCCTTGCGGCTCGTGCCATCCCTCCTTCAGTTGCAACACGCGCCTCGGGATCCTCTGGTCTCAAACCAAGCGGTTCGTTATCTGAACCATGTGATCTTTGAACAACATAATACGAACCCAACCATCCATAACCTCATAATTACCTTCTACGTCTCACCATCTTCGCCTCCGCAATATACGCTATCATCAGAAGATGATGGCCCACTTCTTCGCTTCTTTTCCGCCGCACCGACAGATCCTGTTACAGGTAAACCCTACTATGATCTTGATTATGCGCTTCGCATTTGCAAGTTAGCTGGACGCACGCAGCCATGTGTACACATCTACTCCAAGATGGGCTTATGGGAGAATAGCGTTGATCTTGCGCTGCAAAAGGGAGATTTGGACCTTGCAAAAATCAATGCCGATATGCCAGAAGATGATCAACCTTTGCGAAAGAAGCTTTGGCTGAAAATCGCCCGGTATGTCGTTCAAGACAAACAGGACATCAAAACGTACGCTCTGCGATCCTCTTTATTTCGTTTTGCAGATATGAACTTTGTACTTATCACAGGGCCATGCGTTTTCTGGAAGATACCGAGTTGCTCAAGATTGAAGACATCCTCCCATTTTTTCCAGATTTCGTCGTTATTGATGATTTCAAAGAGGAGATCGCGCATGCGCTTGAAGGGTATTCTGCACACATCGACTCGCTGAGAAACGAAATGGACGAGGCCACACGCACAGCTGAGGCCATCAAAGACGATATTGTCGCACTAAGGAGCCGATTCATCACTATCGACGCTGGGGAACAATGTTCACATTGTTCTCAGCTTTTATTAACCCGACAATTCTATGTGTTCCCATGTCATCACACGTTCCATGCCGATTGTTTGATTGGTCTGGTGTGTCTCCTCCATTTGACATGGTAATCTGTCTTTCTCAATATTATTGCATAGGCAAAAGAATATCTACCGGCACACTCGCTGCGACGGATTGTCGCTCTCCAAACTGAGTTGTTCAAAGGCAGGACAGGAAACCGGGGTCAACTTACCATGAACGGCATAGGCAAGCCCTCACCCGTGGTTTCGAACACACCTCGACAGCCAACCACACAACGAACTTTATTGTCCGCTAATTTCGGGCCGATCGTAAGTGGTGCGCGAGCAGCAAACTTGCTTGGACGTAGTGTCATTTCTGCAGGCGATCGGTTGCGTGATCTTATCATCCCGGATGCGTTGGCAGCAGCGGTGACTGCTCCTGGTTGGATCCCAGGTATCGGGGGTGGTGAAAGCCGAAACGAAGCCCAGAAAGACGGAGGGCATAGAGCCGAGAAATTGAGGGCGGAGCTAGACGATATTCTGTCTAGCAGTTGTCCGCTCTGTGAGAGCGTGGTTGTGGGCCTTGACAAATCATTTATTAGGGAAAGGGAGGTGGACACATCTTGGGCATTGTAAATGGGCTTTATACTGCCATCTACAGCAGTAATATAATGATTGATCAGGAATATACATACACGGATGTCAATGCGGTCAGCCATTGATTTTCTTTGTCCTGCCTGCTCGTCTGCGCAACCTGGCGGCTTTCCGTGCTCCCATCTAGGGCATCAGAATGTGAGGCCAATCAAAAGTTGGATGCTAAGATAAGTACGCACCTGTGCCTTGTCTTCTTCAAGCCTCCTCCTCGCCTCTGCTGCCTTCTTGCGTTCCATAGTGATTGACCGACGCCTGAACAAGTTAAAATTGAACCGGAGATCTGAATGACAATACCCACCGCTCATAGTCAGCTTGCTTCTCCTCCTTGAGTTCTAGCTGAAGTTGTTTGATAGCAGCAGCTTTTTTCGTCTTTTCCATGCGTTCTTCCCAGCTCTTCGTTTTCACGCCGTCTGGAAGGTGCGATCGGCTGGAAATGCGAGTCATCTTTAGCAACGGACCTGGAGAGATGAATGGAAGCAAGTACACTGTTGCAGTTTTCTGGGATTTCCATGATTTTCCTGATACACGCCCATTGCTGGAGGTGGCTAGCGGTATGGGTGATGCTGATAATGACATGAAGGTTAGGATTGAGTTAGGTCTTCGGTTAATAGTCAGTTTTGCGATCAAAATTTGATTGATGCCATATCAGGACCAACGTTTGATTCCAGAGCTGTAAGGTTAACACTGAAGCCTCGAAGTTTGAGGTCGAAGCCCTGAGTGCCTGGAAACGCCTTGCGGGTTGACAGAAAGTATGTACAGAATTATATTTGTGCTACGAAAATGGCATTTATGTTGTACTTGTTTGCGGTGAGAAAGTTGGGAGCTGAAAGGCAGGGTTGAGTTAACCAAATTAGACGAGATTGGAGGGACAGTGGGACTTCTGTGCCGGCTGTCCTTTTCCTTCTTCCACTCGCAGAAAATGTTGAGGTCCTTCGATTCACCCTCCGACCCTCACGACGACCACCTCAGGTCTCTTTTGGACCAGCGTACAACGCGCGCTGACCTCCGTGGTCGGTTTTCCCCTATATCTCAGTTCTCAGATACCCCTTCAATTTACAGTCGCTCTTTTTTTTCCCCACAACCTGCCCACAAGTCGAGCTCGGAATCGTACAGCACCGGGTCAAGTCATAAGTTTGCGTCGCCCTCCCAAAACGCTCACCCTTACCGTAACAATTATAACGACCCCGCTGCGAGCATGCTTGATCTCGATGAAGACACAGTGTCTTCGTTCGAACCATCTGACATGAATGACCCCGACGACCAAAGATCCTTTGACGACGATGACGACGACGAACCTTCAGTATCTCGAATGAGCTTACTTGGTCCTAAAATGCGTTTTCATTCCCGTGCGCCATGGGAAATGGAGTCGGCCACACTTGAGGAGGAGGAAGAAGACAACGAGGTGTCCCCGCCACCACCCTCTTGTGCTCAACGTCAGGGTAGGTGTATTCCGGGTGCGTCCAGCCCAAAGGGCGGTACTATCAGCCGACCCAGTGGGGAATCAAGCCGATCTTGGCTCAATCAAAAATCTTCTTTTGATGCGACAAATCCTCAAGCCTCGTATCCACGGGGTGCTCTGTAGTGCGTTTTCCCTTTCCTTTCATCCGAAAAAAATTCACCCATCGTTATTTAGTGCCCTTGCGCAGGAGAGTATGTCAACCTCGTCGTTGACAAAGCTTGGGAAACAAGACGGTTTACGTGCCAAATTCAAGCTGGGTCGTATGCGCTCGCGGTCACCGACAGATTCTATGTTGTCCTCGGCTGTCCCATCCACCCCCCAATCCCCCGTTCCTAATCATTCCCTTTCGCCGCAAACGCGCAGTTCCCAGCCAACGTCTCCCATAAACCACGCGAAACAGGATGACGGCATGAACCGATATTCCACTGCATCCATTGAAGATGTCCATCCATATGCAAATCCAGACCTTATTGTTTCTCATCCTGATTCAGGACCCAGGCCTTCCTTTTGTGCCGCCTTCGATTATATGGGAGTTGGTCGCAGTAATTCTACAGCCACCGTAACGGACACATTTCCAAACGATTCACCGCATTATCCCGGGGCAAAGCCTGCTGCACCAGTTGCTGAATCATTTGCCACTCCAAAAACTCGAGGTCCTGTCCAGCGGAAGGAAATCTCGTCGCCTGTTTCGCTTCTTGGAAACAATATGCTTCTCCATCCGGATAGCAGTGAACGGCGAGATCAGACTATTTCTCCACTGCCTTCAGTTCCTGGATGGGCCGAACGCGTCCCGCCTTCATTTGGCTTAATATCTTTAGAGGAGGCCCGAGCGCAACGAGCTCGCAGTGCAACAACGCATGTAGCTCTGTCACGCTCTTCGGATTCCACCACGTCGGGGTCAATCGTCCCTTTCCCGAACCAGGATCAGGATACATCAAGCATAATGAATGGCTACGAGCCTTCTCCGACGCATGTCCAATCAAGGGCTCGAGCACGGTCTATTAGCGCTGGCGTTAAGGCTAAGACTGCCCTTCAGGCCATGGTTGGACAAGCCAAGCCCGAAAGACGAGATTCAGAGCCGGCTGTTGTTCTTCAGCAATCAATAAATGCTGCCTCAGGGAAGACCTTGAAGCATAAAAAGAGTGGATTCATGAGGCTATTCAATGCTGCACGCGGACAAGAAAAAGAGGAAAAAGATACACCGCCGCCTGTTCCTCCTCTTTCCGATGCGTATGCTGCTCATAATGCTCACCACGTCCAGAAGGCTTCAAAATCTTCCCAACGCGTACCACCACCGAACTTTAGTCCCTCCCCAACCGATATTCCGTTTGGGCAGACCCCTGGTGATTTCGGTCCTTTGTCGCGGCGTCCACCAAGCCCAAAGAAGGCATTACCTGCCCTATCGATAAACACAGGGTTTTTGCCACGCCCCTCCCCAGCATTCGCCAGGGATGGCGCCTCTCAGCCTCGAACCATGTCGGCTCTAATACCAGACAAACCTTGGGTGAATGACGAATTATCGCAGAGTGCCCCAGCCAACGTATCTGAGTTTCCCGCGTTAAAATTGAGGCCGGTTTCCACCTTATTCAGCGCTCATTTTGGAGACCACATCGTGAATCAACCCGGCTTAGAAACGGATTCAAGTACACCCAGGTCATCATCAAGCCCCACGCGCATCACCTCCCCGGTGACCCCTGGCTCGTTTTTCCGACCAAGCCACGAACAACCTGGGTTGTCAGCGAATACCTCTGATGACCAGTCCCCTATTGTTCGTGCGATGCAAGATCAGTTCACAACAGCCAAAAAATCTTGGCAGCGCCAAGTCTGGGAGTTGGAAGGCCAGATTCGAGATCTGAAGGCCGAATTAGAGGAGAAAACCCGGATGGACGCGCAAGCGTACTGTGCCACGTGTGGCAGGGGACGAGAGTCGCCCATTCGTCGGGAAGAGGCAGCAAATCCAAAGCCTGTGAGCGTCGTGCACCGTCCCCGCGCACGGACTGGGACTAGTTCACGTTTCGGCAACGCATTGCCTTGAAGAGCACGGCGCAGGTCTATAGACTTTATGACGACGATTCCCGGTGGACCTGTCTATGACTGTTGTACAACACACAGCGCTTCGCCCCACTCTGCCGTGTCACACCGTTCTCTATTGTAATATCAATATTAATAGCTATTACTATCCTATCCTTCGCTTTGTAGTTTTATACCCTCCATTGGGCTAACCTCTTGAATAGCTTCGTTTAGTTTCTGTGATTCACACATACCCCCCCCCCCTACATTACTATTCCTGGGGTGGTGTACATTCTTTTGCCCCTTAAATCCACACATTCGTTTCATCCAACCAATTCAATAACAAGCGATATCAACTGATGTACTCAAGTGCTAGTCCTACTCATCATCTGTGCCAATTAGCCACCCAATACCTTTCGAGAAAACTCGAGTGGCTTGGGCTGAAACATCTTCACCATCGCTCCTACGCAGGCTACCGCTTCGTTGGGAACTGGTCTCCTCCGTATTCGAGACTTCACGATGCCCTACCGAGAAAGGAAAATTTGCTGCCACGGTCCTGAAGGTACGGCTTGCGAGAGCAGCTGCATCTGGCGTACTAAGGAGAGGTGGAGATGGCATATGAAAGTCTTGCAAACGTGCTCGTAATGACGAAGCGACATTACGCGGCATAGAATTGATATGGTGTCGAGAGTTCGTAGACGGCATATTTCCATTGGATTGGTGCGTCAACCTTTCCTCTCGATTGGCAATGTCCTCCTTCTCCAAACGCCTCCAAGCTACAAGGACATCATGTAGTTTTTCGGGCGGGCAAAGTTCCAGAGCACGTCCGAGAAGGGACAGTTTCTTTGTGAGATCGGTGAATTCTGGCTGGCGGCCAAGTTGGAAACAAGCAATCCAGCAGACCTCAGTCGTTTCTCGGACCTTGGGATCATCGGGCCCAAGTGGAGCGTTAGATCGCATTTTAAAAACAGCATCGACCATGCGCTCGCTGTTCTCGTATGCTCGTTCAAAGTCTTCGGCTTGCAGAGCAGTGTCTGCAAGCATGGCAAGTGCCTTCGCCTCGGCGGTGGTATCATTGCGGAAACCAAGCTTATAACAGAGGTCAAGGACGACTTCTGTATGCTTGTAAGCTTCGGCATTGCTGGATAGTACACGCGACACCAGTGAAAGACGATCTTTGGTGAGACGTATTTCGATAGGCGAGATTGGAATGCCTGGTCGGGACATTACATTGAACGAAGAGATGCGCGAAGTAGCTTCGATAAATTCTTTCTCCTTGATCAAGTGTTGTGAAGGCGAAGGTACGTCCAAACTTGACGCAAATTGTGAGTACAATCAAGGAATGGGGCAGGGTTGCCCGTACCCACCAATCATAAGCAAGCTTCATGTCTCCAAACTTGAAATTTCCCGATTGTGCGTTATCATAGAGCTCGCGTGAGCAGTTAATACAGATACTTTCGACTGTTTCAGTGTCCAGCTTTAGCATTCCATGTTGCGGCTTCAAGAAAGTTTTCGCAATTTCGAAACCTGGAATAATGGGTTGGAAAACGAAACAAGAGAAGGGGGCGAAACGCGTACTTCCAGTACTCAACAGTCCACTCAAAAATATGCGAACGACTTCATCACGGGATAAGAGACCAAATGCACCATACAGACCTGAATCTCCCGTTTCCGTTAATTTGAGCATATCTTCTAACAACCACTCCCAATCCTCTTGCGAATTCAGTTGATCCT